>JAPYYS010000365.1:0-63564 GCA_030522525.1 Campopleginae sp. 14b
CTGTAACACTTTGTTGCTGTTCGAGGAACATTTGTGTGCATGCTACGGGAGCAACAGTTCTTTGCTCCTGCGGCAAATCACATTTGACATAAAACTTTTATTGCAGCAGCAAAAAAATTTGTTGTCACTATATTAACAAAGAAAAATTATAGCAGTAGCGTGGCGTACGCTGTGGCAACGCAAAATTTTCTCTCCGTGTGATATTTTTCGATATTGTACAGTTCGTTTCTGTTACTAACAAGATCCTATTATATTCGATACTTCTCCCGTGGGCCTAAAATGTCATAACGTGTGTCTGGCTAGAAAAAAATAAAGGAATTGCTTCACTCGTGAGTCCTATCAAGTTACAATCAACATCGTCGCTATTTTTGGCCCTATTTGTTGTGATTTTTGGACGAATATTGTTAAAATTCTGTTTCACGTATTTTTGGAACGAAGAGGAAAGTGCGCTTGGTGATTATGTCAAATGGACAGAAAACTTTGAAGGATCGTAAGTTTTTGAAAAGTGTGAGGGACAAGAGCGAGAGAGGGAGAGAAAGAGGCAGAAGGTATATCCTCACCTGCCATAACCAGAGCAAATTGGACCCCCGGTGCTCGTTCCACGGGGTTCGATATAACGCGGGCATGCACGATGTCGGGATACGCCCCGAGCGCCCTGTGATCTTTAACGCTAATCAGGACGCGCGGAGTGTGAGGTTTGCGAAAGAAAGACACAAAGAGAGATTCTGTGGCCTCATCGCGCGAGAACGCGTTTTGTTTTCTGTCTCGTAACGACAATTACCCCGCTCAAAAAGATACAACGCAGGTGCGGCGAACTACGACAACCTCTTCTATATTTTCAAATGTTTCTTTTCCTTTGCTGAAGCGTCCCCGCCCGAAACCGCCAAGACTGTGGGCGAACCCTAAAAACGCAATATCGTTGCTGTACGTTCGCAGCAAAGCGTCTAGAAATGGTTCAACAGTGGAAAAAGTAAGCTCCTCCTTATTTTCCTTTATTTTTTGAAAATTGCACACCGCGTGAAAAATACCCATGGCGGTTTGCTGTTTGACATTAACGGGCAAGATTTTGCACAGTGTGCAAAGAATCTTGGCTGTGTATTTTGCCAAAGGACACATTTTGTCTCCTGACATCGTGACAAAAATGAATTAATCAAGAATTTCCTATTTTCCTCTGTTCACTGAGAAAACTCTTTATCCATATGTACCAAATGTTTCTGAACAGTTAATGAATCATTTATTCGAGCCTCGGAAATAAACATTTGTCAATAGTTAATAAATGAATCATTCGATAACACGTAACCTTTGCGGATAGCATATTAATTTCATGATCTAGTGAGTTAGGGGAAATAAAAGCGATCGAACAAATCATTATCTTCAAGGAAATGCTAAGCCTATGAAATTTGATCGTGATAACAAAGATATTTTTTGAGCATTAACAAATTTTGTAACAGTTAGTGAATGTTTGGGTAAAAGTACCAACTAAATATATTTCTTTATTATAAACAAAGTGTTTTCTAAGTGTTCTACGACCTTGAGTAGAATGTTTCGAAGATAAATCGTTCTATCCACGTGGAAGAAAATTCAGACGTTCCGGCGTCAGAAGTTTCACATTTTAATGCGATTGTTGTCTTTCCGAGTCCTGACACAATATAATTTTATTTATACGTATTTACAAGGATACAGGTAATATTAGGACGTGTAAATATACACATATAAAACTAAGATTGAGGGTATAATTTGGAGTTATTCGAAGCAGTGGGCCAGTTGATCATAATCTTGTGTGAAGAAAAGGGACTGGAGGGCTCGTTTCGGAATTTCGTAGGCTGCGCCCTAAGCAGATTCTTGTTATTGGCGCGGGGCTAATGATCGTTGCGCTGCGTATCCTTAAGACTAAATATCATATATTTTATGAAAATTGAAAAAAAAATTGGTGTGGTAGAGAAAAAGCCTGAGGTTGAAGCAAATGAGATCGATGACAGCTCGAATGCGTTTTCGGCGAGTTGCGAACATCAAACGGAATCATGCCAGAGATTTATTTTGAATTAATCTTAGGAGAGGCAGATTAAATAGTTTATTTATCGAAATAACATCGGCTGAAGAATAATCGAAGGAATCTCAATTTGTTGGGAATATTTATATATTTATATTATAAGCAGTCGAGGTGGAGGTGGAACTGAAATTAGAGGGAAGAGCGAGAGGAAAGTGACAGGCGGGAGTGAATCTCGTGTCAGGGTTTGTGAAATGAGTGTGAAAGAGAAAATCTAGCGCTCGGGAGAGAAGGGTGAGTTTCGCCCACCCTTTCGTGATAGCAAACGTACAACGCGCGGTGTCTAGAAAATTTGCTTTTCCTGCTCTGTCGAGGCTGTAGCCTGCGAGAATACACAAACACAATACCATCTCGGGGTGAGTTAAGGGAGGGACGCATCAGTGGCACGATTTTCAATTCCACTTCAATTAATTGAGCTCTGCGTTAAAGTACGGACCGAGGAGACGATGAGCCGGCATAGAAAGACGCGGGGAATGATGCTTCTGCAGAAGGCACCACGGGTTACTATATACCGAGCGGAAAACCCCTCTAGAACCGAGACAGAAATACTTTTCTCGACGTTGGCTCAAGTTAATTATGGAGTAAGAAGCAATTCTCAATTATATTGCCCTCCGAGCTAATATCCGTTCCGCGACCAACCTCTTATTCCTAGCTCCACTCCTATCGTTGCTAAGTTTTTTCCTGACACCATGTCATACGACTATGTCGTTAACAGTTGACTTATGGCACTCGGGTCAGAGAAAAGGGGCGGGCGAATAACATTTCGAAATAAACCCACCTTTACTCTCGCGTAATCCTTCTTCGCGACTGTCCCATGGGACCATTCGAGAACCCATGGATTGGACAATTTCAGCCGAGCTGAGTATTAAGGAGGTTGGCTACGTACAGGGATATGATAAGAATTTAATAAAATTTTGTACTAATACGCTTTAGCATCAAATACGATGACACAATTTTTTTTCTATTTTTCGTCTTCATAGTTGTTGAATATTGTTTGAGGTTACAATATGCAAAAGATATACCTATATGATATCTGAACCCTATGCTCCTGCATGTAAACTCTAGCGTTCAATAACTCCAAAACTATGTAGAAGAAAAATCTTGAAAATTTTGTATATTTATATTTAATACTCGAGAGTATGCTCACCAAATTTTATCAAATTTTAATCATTTAGAATTTTCCTATGCTTTTAACGTGCCAACATTGTTGTGTGTTGCCTCCCTCCTTAAAGAAGTTTTCTACACACGACAATATGATAAGAATTTGATAGAATTTGGCGATAATATTCTTCAGCATCAAACACGATGACACAATTTTTTTTTTCAAATTTTTGTTTACATACTTGTTAAATAAAAGAAATAAAAAATCTTAGAATCTTAGAAAATTTGGATATTCATATTTAATGCTAAAGTGTATGCTCATCAAATTTCATCAAATTCTAATCATTCCGAATTTTCTTATACTTTTAAAACGGTAACTGTGTGTAGCCCTCCCTCCTTAGGCGATTATCAAAAAATTCTCCCAAAAGTCTGAATATTGTTACGATTGTTCTATTTTTTGTTATTGATGCAGAAATAAAAAATTATCGTTATTGTTCGCTATTTTTTTTCAAAACTCATGTTTGTTTATTTTCATGATTATTTCTGACTGTTCGTGAGTCTCGATGCGTCAATTAATCGGCTCGATCGCAACAAAATGATGCTATTGATCGCGTTAATGACATAAGAATAGGAAAAATCATAAAAATGTTGATGAAAATGTGGTTAAGCGAACGCGATGGCGAAATCTAAAGAATGTAAGAGCGTTGCACGCCCTTCGAGTACGAGATGGCTGTATGAGCCGAATAATAATATATATTAAGGGTCATGAGAAAGAGGCAAAAAACGAGCATATTACACGTACGGCTGCTTCCGATGCACCTCTTAATTCTACCCATTGAGAATGTTCAATATATATAGCATGTTGAGTAAAGTGTAATGTGGAATATTACTCTTAATACACACGAGTTTTTTTGTTGTATGGGGTATTCTGTTTTAAATCGAGCTCCGTACAATATTTTTTATCCATTCGTTGTTAATTTTTCAACGTTTGGAATCTTTCGGTCAAATTTGAAAAGTTCGTTACGATAAGGACCAAAAAACATTCCTCCATAAAATAATGGAAATTTCAGACGTCATAGAAATTTGATAGATTTATTGCAGATTTTTCGACCATGGAAATGTAAAAAATCATGGGATAACGATCCAAAAGTTCGATTTTTGAACCGAAGATAAAATTTGTAGATGAAAACAGGAGTGACATTTGAAAATTGGTTCATTTTGGATGGAATGTCTATTGCGGAATTATGCTCAGGAAGCTCGGACGTCAATGTTTTTTTCTTTGTGAGTCCTCGTAATAAGGGAAGGCTTGTTCTGCAAATTTGATGAACGTTACCTGGAGCGATTGGACAAAAAATACGCGGAGGAAAAACGTGGCTAAGTAGCGCACCGATAGGTCGAGATAAGCGTGTATGATGGTTACAATCGCTTTGAGTTACCACCAGGGGCTGCATTACGCTCTTCGTCTTGGAAAAGAAAAAAAAAAAAAAAATATTTAAAATTTATAATGCACGAGGAGTCGAGTCTTCGAATGCCCGGAGATACCGCTTCAGAATTATTGAGTTCTGTGTACGCCCGGGTCTACAAAGTGCATTCAGCGAACATGGAGAACTTGAAGACTTTAACGACGCTAACTAAGGTTCAAAAATTTAGCGAAATATGCGTCTAAATCTCAGAAACTTCGGACGCATGCGAGTCACTAACTTTGGTAGAAATAAATTTGAGATATACTCTTTCTCGTCGGTAGGGCGAAACGAAAAAGATGAGTAATTAAGGAGATTCATCGGTTTAGAAAATTAACGAATAGACATAGATATAGAAATTAATGAAAAATAATTTTCCATAAATTTATCCGTATTATCTGCATTAATGAAATTTGCAGACATTCTCTGGTCGTAGATATTATTGGCCAATAATAATAATAATATAATTATAAAATTATATTTATAAATAAAATTTCCATTTTTTCAATAAATTGAATGAATTTATATTTATAAATATAATTTTATTTAATTAATTTTTATTTCAATTTTTAATTAATCTAAGAAATCAAAATTTTATATAAAATCATATAAAATTAAGGTTTGAAAAAATAAAATGAATTATTTTATTGAATTGATACATGTAAATTCAATCAAATTATATTTATAAATTGAATTTTAATCTAATTCAATTTTATAATTATAATTATGATATGATATAAATATAAAAAGTTATAAAAATATAATTGAGAACTGCTTCGGACCATTTTACTGAAAAATTGAAGCCTCGAACTTCGCTATTTAAACTTCAGATCCTTGAAATGGCAGAGTCCCGAGCACCACGAGTTTTTACGAATTCATCGGTATTTAAGTTGATAATGATAATAATGAAGGGCAGAAAGTGGAAAATAGTGTACACGATAAAAGAAGAAAGAGAGAGAGGGGGAGAGAGAAAGAGAGAGAGAGAGAGAGACTAAGAATGGAAGGTCGACACGTAGGGAATATTTGACGAACGTGCACCGCCTCGAGGGGAACCCAATGGCCCTATCAATTTTCGCCGGTCTATAATTTGCCGCTTCCAGGTGCCAGACCGTCCGATATTTACGTTGTAACGAGAAGGGTCATATAGAAGGAAAATGGATGAAGATGGAGAGGAAGAGCTGGATGGAAAGCCGAAACTCTACGTGCTCCGATTATTCGATATTCCTATGAGATATTCCGGTAAATTCAGACACATTTCAATCTCCTTGTACCATAGAAACTGATAATACATGACCCAACAATTACTAAAATCAAACCAATAAAAAGAAAAATCTCTTAAAAACAAATTTTTCTCCGGTAATCGATATTTTCACCTTCAAATTCAATGCAGCCAAATTAATCCTTGCACTATGATTTAGGCTCCATCAATCGACTTCCCACGAGCCAATTTACATGCACAAACAATTAAGAATCCCATACATTTGTTCAACCGATTTAGCTTTCAAAATGAACACATTTTCTCGTTGACCAGAAGTTTGTAGTCTATTTGAGTGGCAGTAAAGTCTATTTATTATTCACGGAGGGAAAACATTCACGAAAGATCCTGAAAACAATCCATAGACGGTCGCACCACCCATTAATATTGCTATATAGTTGTTTAAACTATTGACCACTTTATTTTTTATGAAAAGTTCAGATGGATGACATTTGACGAAAAAATATCGTCAGAATTTTGCAGTTTTTTCATGGCATTGCCTCCAATGAGTCACTCAAGTTTTCATCGGCAGTAGTGCAAGCCGGCTTTGGTCAGACACTCGACGTAATTGTTTGCATAGCAATTTCCTTGGGAAAAATCGATCAAGTTTTGACCCTTCTCCACCACAAAGTTTCCACATTCCATGGCTATGGGATTGCCTGCAAAAGCGAACGCCCCTAGACATTCCATGCCACGATGCAAGAAAAATTGGTGAGCTCGGTGACGTGTCGTTGGATTTAAAAAAAAATGCATGCATTTCGATTTTGTGCACGCCAAGTGCACAAAATCGTGCGGTCCTCAGTCGATCCATCTGACGTCAGAATCAACAGCGAGTTCGACGGAATTACCCGTGAAGGAAAACCTTGTGAGTAATTTTCCAAAATAGTCAACAGAAATGGATTGTCTGGAAGTTCGAAAAGGGACGATGGATAGAGGAAGAGAGAAAAAATGAAATGGCAGGTAGCGTATATTTATATTTATATTGTATATGTAGTGAGGGCGACGTGGTGCGCAAATAGGTTGACTTAACGATCGACAATCGGTTTTATGGGAGGCAGCACGTCCTTAACGAGCGTCCGTCATTTGTAAGAGCAGCCGGAGAGAATGAGAAGCAGTGGAAAAAAAATTAATGACGCGGCAAAAATTGCATTAACGATCGAAAATGCAGGTGGAGTAGGAAAAGAAGAAAAAGATTAATACGAACAATGCTCGAGAGGTCGCGGACCGTTCCGATCAACGCGTCATAATTACGAGAAAAAAGTGGTTATCGACCTCGCTGTTTCTGACCCCATGAGAATTTCAATCAAAAAAATGATTTATTACCACTCTACTTTCCGATATCAAATTCAACAACAAAAAATGAATTATTCTGCTTGACACCGACACACCGGGTCAAATTGACCCGAAAAAATCAAAACTACATTTCCACCATCCCAAAGCACTGTAAGTCTCATAAATATTCAAAAAATAAAGATTTTCATCATTTTTTATTTGCATTCAAATTCAATGGAAATGAAAATTTTCCAATGCTTTGGCAATTTTTTTTTTTTTTTTATGAACGATGAATAAAAAATGAAATTTCGATTTTTATTCTAATCCGATTTTAATTGAATTAAATTTTGAATCCAAAAAGAAAATGGAAATAATAATAAAAAATAAAAATCTTTGACTCGTGCAAAAAGCAATTTTCTCAATTCCTTTATAAAAAAATTATCCGAAGCTCAAACGGCTCAATGTGTCATCAGAGAACTGAAGAAAAAAACTTACCTGGAACGCGAAATTCCAAAATGTGCAGATCCATGGGAACCGATTAAAAAAAAGTCTGAAAAGGAGGAATGAGGAATAAGAAAACTCGTTAGTTTTACGGTTCAATATATTCGCAATAATATTGGACTGCGTAACTAAGTACATTGAATGAGGAATCGAATCCCAAAGATATTTTAGCATAATATTTCGGTAATTAGGTATCGACGAATGGTAGGTCACTAAATTCGAGACCGAAGCTCCAACAAAATTGGAGACTCAAGCACACCAGTTGCATATATACTTTCTCACAAAGTTTCTCTCTCAATATTTGTATCACACGGAATCGAAGAAAATTATTATTCCTCTGCAATCGAACGAACCAAGAGTGATAATAATAATAATAATAATGAATAAATAATTTTCCAAAAAAAAAAAAAAAATAATCAGGACAACGGAGCTTGAGATAAATATGAATTGCACGTTTCCAAAAAAGGTTGACAAAATATAAAGCATTTATCTTTTCTTTACAGAGACAAGGAGACGATAAATAAATACTTTTTTTTTTTCAATCGATCATCCATTATTATTTTGTCGAAAAATTATTATTACGATTATTAATATGATTATTATTATTATTGATATTCTCATTCAATCGTTGGTCATTTTTCTCGAAAACTTTCTTGCATATCGTTCGGACATTGTTTATACCTAGATAACATCAAAATAAATCTATACTCTTCGTAAATATACATAGCAATAGTTTTTTGTTTTTTTTTTCCATTCGTTATCGTCGAGGCGGGATAAATATTTACAAATGCATGTTTCGTCCATGTGTGTGTGTGTGTGTGTGTATGTGTACGTGGAAGTGTGTGTGTAGAGGATCGATGGTTTTCGAGGCCTTGCGAACGCCACGATCTCCTTTGAGAACCAAGAAAAAAAAGAAAAAACAAAAAATATTGGTTATTCGAGGATTCGCATCTCTGCACGACTATTCCCGCTGTCTCGCGATCCTTCATCATCATCATTTACATATAAACACGGCGACAATTAACTTTCGCATTATTATAATAAATTTGCATCTGTATAGACGAAAATCGCACGAATCAATGAGTCAACGATATCGTAGTTTTTTTTTGTATTTTCGGTGACACTCTTGAAACGGAAATAAAAAAAAAAAACGAGCGCGTGGAAAGGATACACACCGAGAATAAAAGTTTTGCGCGTTACACATTTTATTTTCTTAGCTTCGTAGTGTGTTCCATCAGTCTCATTAACGGTGTACGATTTAATTGGATTATCTCGCAGGAAACTAGATCGAAATTAGGATCAAGTCGAAAAAGTATTCGGGATTGGGAAATTGGATAGGGACTGACAGGGGAAGGGGGAGAGACGGCTTTACCAAGGTCTCCACATGCCTTCTTCATCTTTGACCGGCTGCTGCTGGCAAACTGGGGATGGCGATGAAATCCTCACTATTTCACTGCCCGCTTGACTAGAAGGTCTCGCATCCTCTTCCTCGTCCTCCTGGATCATAGAAATTTCTGTTTGTTCTGATATTTGTTGTTGCTGTTGGGGCAATGGCTGCTGTTGGTGCTGCAACGGATGTTGCCCGTGTTGCTGCTGCTGCTGCTGCTGCTGAATGTGGTGCAAGGGCGCCGCCTCCAAGTGATGTTGAGCAGGCAGAATGCTCGGATGTTCGTTCTCAAGATTTCTTGGGACCTGCAGCTTTTTTGAGGTCGTGAAATCGAGAGGTTGCTCAGGCTGCTCGATTCTTGGACTTTTTGACGATTTCGAACCGTCCTGCGACCAATCCTGACTTATCTCAGGCTCGTGTGGCCTTTTTGCCAGTTTGTCAGTCGCTTTGAGGAGAGACATATTCGTCGCTGCCCAAATCGCCGTCGGTGGATTAGGCCCGATGCTTATGCCGTTGGCCGCCGCTGCTGCTGCCAATTGCACGTAATGACTAGGAAGCAAAAAGACTACCTGACCGTCTGGCAATCGCGATGGTATGACTTGCACTACCGAGAGCATGTTTGGGTTCTGACCGGAAGTCGAAGCTTGCTCGAGACTCATTATCGTTGGATTGTGCGGATCTAACACTCCAGGATTGACCTGACTAAACGCAGAGTTTGGACGACTACTGTTGTTGTTCTCGTCACCCGCTGTCGTGCTACTGTCTGGACGAGCCGTCTCCATCTCCGGCATCTCGGACTTTATCATCGCTGGATTTAAGGCCGTACTACAATGCGGTGTCGGAGTCACGTGGTGCTCCAATGGCGATGGACTCGTTGCACCCGTGACACGATCGTTCACGCTTCCTGGACTACTCCCAAGGCCACTGTCCGGCCTCGAACCCAAATCCAAATCAAGCTCCGAAACGCAACTGTCCAAATGACGCAACAACCTTTGCTTCACCGCCGGATCCATCGGCGACGTGTTCCCGGTTATTATGTCCGGAGCATCCAGATAACGACTGACCTGTAACAAATTATTATATCGTCAATTAACAACTGCCTTTCGATATTCGAACGAAGTCGATTACGCTGAAATTTGCATCGTTGACATGCAACCGAATGCATTAATTAGTTATATTTTTTTTGGAAAGCAGAGCCAAAAATGAAACTGCAGTGTCGGTCTTTGGAAATGGTTTTTGGAAATGGTGAATTGAATGCCAAAGAAATATTTAGGCAATTCAAAAAATACAAAAAAATTGTGAACAGATCAAATTTTTTTCGTTGCACTCCAACGATGCAATTTCAGTGTCTCTTGTTTTTTTTAAAGCAGAACCGAAAATAAATCTGCAGTGTCATTCTGCGATAATTTTTCCAAATGGAAGATTGAATTTCGAAGAAATATTTAGGCGATTCGAAAAATACTAAAAAAATGGTGAATGCATGAAACATTTCGTTGTACTCCAACGATGCAAACTTCAATGTCGTGCGAAGTGGAACGGAATTTTGACAGCTGTTTCGATTCCTTCGAATTCGAGGCCTCCAAGAATATTCGGTGGCTTAATTTTTGCTGAGAGAGGAGCTTGACCAACAATGTCCAATCCTGCTCAACGTGGAAAAAAGTGAAAGGAAGATAATGACCGGAAAGTAATCAAAATAAAAAAGCTCAAGGTGGAGATCGTCATCAATCCCGACAGTTGTTAATTTTTCATTTCTTTTTCCTTCTCGCACCAAGTTGTTTTTTTTTCTTTCTTTTCTTTCTACGATCTCTTGAACGCGCTGAAAAATTTAGCATAGCGAAGTAGCCCAGAGGCACGAAACGTCAAGGCAAAGTGGATATCGTGGTTCTCCTTTTTTTCAGTCTCTACTTTTTTGACAATTTTATGTCTTTTTTCGCTTCGGGTTGAATAAAAAAAATGTAAGGTTGCAGGTTGAGTGGTTTTCGGAGCGAGGCTCCGAAGCGCGCGTGGACCAGGGTGCTTCGAACTATTCTCCTCGATATAGCTGTTTCTCGTCATCCACGAATCAGTCTCTCTCGCTATCGGACAGTCGGACTGTTTGCCAACGACATAATACCTGTATAATGTCTATTTATGTGTATATGTGTGTGTATAGGTTCATCGAGCCTCTCTCCCATTTACGGCTGAACACGTTTCGATAACGACCCGCGAAATGTCCGAACGTTTTAGCGATTAATACCAAGTTCTACTACTCTCATCGACTCGTCCACGAGAATCGTTGAAACGATTCTCGTTTCTCTTCTCTTCGTATATGTTTGTAATGCAATATAATCAACCATAAATGTTGACAACAGAATCCAGTGTACTTCTCCTTCAAACCCATAAAACGATCAACATTTCCTACAGGATTTTGTCGAGAGGTCGACACGATTCTCTCCCAGTGATTTTTTCTTCTCATTCTGTCTGCGTTACGCTTTCATTTTTGCTCAAACGTACAAGAAAAAACATCGCGCAGTTTGCCGTATTCGGAGAGCCTGTAAATTTTATGGAATCCGACCAGCCGAGTCGTCGTTAAAAACACTACGAAAACTTTTTTACGTTTTATCAAGTTTTGTAAACGCAATTTTTTGTGTCGATAATTGCTAGAAAAAATGGAACATTAGAATGAACGTGCGAGAGGATGGCAGCCTGCGAGTTTGTTGGCTTCGAAATTAATTCCATTCACCATTTTTTTTCAATTTCCCGGAATCATTTCAATATTTCTTTGCCATTCAATTTTTACCTTGCAAAAATCAGACCGGTCTCAGACCGGTAATGCTGTTTCATTTTTTGCTCACCTTTCGAAAAAAAGGGATTAATTAATTAATTCCGTTGCATTCCAACGATGCAAACTTCGACATCATAAATTTACCACAAAACGTTATCGTTTGGTTGGATAATCGAGGCTGTTTTTTGTATTTATAAATATGGATTTATATTTCTCCGATAAATGCATGAAATTAATCTTGAAAGCGTACTTTTTAGGGGTAAAATATTCCGAGTAATCGATTGCGATGTTTTCCGAATTCGAAAAATAAAATGTTGTTCTCGAAAAATGGCCAAATTAAAGGAAGGAATTTTGAAAACCTGTTACACTTGAAATTACCGTGGGTGCCAATTTGGACCAGTGTGGTGTCTACGGATAAATAAAACTGAACGTCGCGTCGTTAGAGTCCAACGAAAAATATTGATTTTTATTGATGATTTGTTTGATTTTCAAAATCAGGCAAATCATTCGAGCTCGTATACGTTTTTGGGTCGGAAAGACGATCGTTTCATGATTATAATTACATTCTGCATTTGAATAATTAGCATTGCCACAGGAAAAATAGAATTTCGTTAAATTCCAAAGATGCAAACTTGGAGGTCATGATTATTTACCTCTCTGGAACAATCCTGGTAGCCAGCTTTGTACCTCGAGAGACCAGGCTGCGTAAGTGATCTTTGACGCTGTAAGTGCCGTACAGTGAGTTCGAGTATATCGGCTTTCTCCAATTTGCTGTGTTTCGTATTCTCGAGACGAGCGCTGTCAAGTATGAGAGCCTTAAGCGCCGCCAACGACTGATTGATCCTTGCTCTCCGCCGCTTCTCCATCAGTGGTTTGTTCGCCTGGAAAAATTCCATCAATGGATACTTTTATTAACACTCTCCCACCGATTTTATCGCGTAACTATAATTCACACGTTCATTCTCTTCTTTTTCATTGACAGACCAACTCCTGGCCCATAAAAATGAAACCGAGGGATGTTTCGATCCCTCGATCACGCCGACTATTCCCAAAAAATTCGGCACCAATTTAAAAAAATGTAAATTAATGAATGAACCCTGAAGTTTGCATGGACGCAATGCCACGAAATGAAAAAAAAAAGAAAAACAAAAATAATTCGTCCCTTTTTGTTTTATTTCGTGGCATTGCGTCGATGCTTCAGGCTCATATTAATGAGAATAGTGAATTTCAGAAGAAAACAAAAACAAGCGGCGAATTTTTATTCCCATCGGAACCGAATTGTGGAGATTTTTAAATTTGATTGATGAAAAATTTGATAATTCTGTTATTTGTTATTAAGAAAATGAATTAAATTATTGAGCGATCGATATAAATATATGTAATTCGATAAATGGCCGAAGCAAAGACGTTGATAAATATTCTGCGTGCCTACGCGTACGCAACGTCTTTGAAAGACCGTCTCGTAATAATAATATAGATATATATATGTGTGTATCGATATATGGCTGTCCCTAGACCTTCTCGCCATTTCGTCTCGTCGTGAGTTGAACACAAGCGAGATACACGTTTAGTACGGTACATATCTCTAGTACGAGAATCCCGGGAAGCCTGGCAGAGTGCCGACGTCGTTCTTTTCTCTCTCCTAGTCGGAAAAGACACGAGACAGACGGCAAGAGTGGCGTGAAGCTACTTGCAGAAGAAGAAAATCATTCGTCAGGGATTTTCTGTTCTTATATTTAGTCATATATATACGAGAATTTTCTAAGCACTCGCTTTTATTTCATCGCGTTTCTCGATTTGGGACCACCCAGCTTGAACCTTTTCTCCCATCGAGCTCGTGTAAGAGCTTTTCAAAATTCTTCGAATACCTTAAGTTTACACTTGTGCAAGAGAAAATATTTCAATAAATCGTCGTTCGGAAAGTAAGGATGGACGTTAGACGATATTGGATCTTAGACATCGTTGTAACGAAGCAAAATTCTTTTTTCTAAAGATTGTCGCACAATCTTTATTTAGGGACTCGAAAATCCGTAAGAAAATTAGTACGAACAGACAAAGTGCAGCTGAAGTTGGTAACATTGGAATCCAACGTTGAAATATATTCCAAAGTTTTATTTCAACTGAAAAATGAAAAATGACAAATATTTATTTTTATTGATCATTAGTTGAATTTTAAAAATCATCCTAATTTTTCGAGCTCATACATTTTTTTGGTCACGGAAATCGATTATCATCGCAATTACATTCTGCATCCCATATTTTGCATCGTTGGGGTCTAGCAGAAAATACTTGTTCTTTTAATAATTTCTTTAATTTTGAAAAAATGACAATTTTCGGCTCGATTTTGTTTATGAATCCTGAAAAAAATATCGATTTATCGTCCCAATGAAATATTTTATAAAAATCGTGAGCTCAGCTCAAGATACAAAAAGCAAACTTCAAGATCGTCGCAATGTTCGATTCTCCATTGTCATAGACCGACACTGTAATTTTATTTTTGGCTTTGCTTTGAAAAAACTTGGATAAATTAATGAATTCCGTTGCAATTCAACGATGCAAACTTCAACGTCGTAAGAATCTTTGCAAGCACGTGTTCGACATTGGTGCTCGGTGAAAGCATTAACCCTTGCTACGTAGAGCAGCATTGGGATATGTTACATATCCCATCATGGTTTTCTTTGACATTGTGGCTTCTCCTCGGAGCTGCAGAGCAACTGGAAAACCATAGCTCTACGAGCTCTCGTATCGCTATTGCCCGCAACAGTTATGGATACGCAAAGCAAAGAGTGTACAGCGTTAGTCGTTACGAATAGTTCGCTCTTGGAATGGCGTATGTGTGTAACGAAAAGCGTAAATCGAATGGCCTTTCGCTGTAGCCATTCGGTTATGGTAAATCTATATATTGATGAATGGATACGAATGGGGCTTTATTACGTGTGGCTGTAGCGCGAGGCGGAGTCCGAGAGGTACATGGGTGTAGTGATTTATTAGTGGAATTCACGTGGCAGCCAGCGGAGGAGGATGAAGACGACGACGACGAGGACGTTGGTGTTGACGAGAATGTAGAGATTCCCTCGCAGTTATTACGAGACGAGATGACAAAGAGGAAGAGGAAGAGTTGAGACGGATCTCTCTCGCACTTTTCCTTTCCCATTTTTATCCCTTTTTCGTTCCTTCTCTTCGACACATCGTGTCAGTTCGTCTCACCGTCTATCTCTCTCTCTCCCTCGGCTCTTGTACTCGCTCAAGAGTTTCCTCGATCTTTCTACGCTACTGGACAACATTCAACGTCACGTCGCATGCAGCACGTACGTGTAACGACTTGCCGCACTTATACACCTTCACACTGACGTAAAACATTTTCTGCAAACGTGCTTTGAGATGCATCACGTCTCGACAAAAAGGCGTATCTCAAATTAATCCACGTGACACTTGTATCGTTCGCATTTTACAAGCGAGATGTGCCGACGAGAAAAAAAACCTTGTTCGGGAAGGAAAATATATCCACCTGCGACGACACTGACATTCGCAACGAAAAATAACTTTTCCCATCAACTTTTTCTTTTATTTCAAAAATCATGACAATTTTCATACCGATTTTGTGTTTCGACCCTTGAAAAATTTCAATTTATCGTTCTGACCAAATATTAAATAAAGATCTTGAGCTCTGCTCGAGAAAAAACCGAATTTCGTTGCATTCCAACGATGCAAACTTGAATATCGTTCACCTGCGTTGCTGGGACGACAAATTTTGCGAGCGATCGATATTTCGATTCGCTTACCAAAAAAGTCGAGTTATTTATTTATAATCATAAAAAGAAGCCAACACTTTTTTTTATGACGTTGAAGTTTGCATCGTCGGAATGCAACGAAATTCTATTTTTTTCTAAGGCTCATCATTTTAATTATTTAAATGCAGAATGTAATTAAAATGATAAAACGATCGATTCTCGCGACCCAAAAAGTATATCAGCTTGAAAATTTTGAATGATTTTAAAAATTGAACAAATCATCAATAAAAATAAATATTTTTCGGTGGATTCCAACGTTGCGAACTTCCGTGGATAGGGAACTGATTCGGAAACGTATGAAATTCACATTCGAAGATTCAACTCGTTGAAGTAAAATGAATAATATTCTCAATGACAGTCCACACTGTATTTTTTTTTTTTTTTTTTTTCATATATATGAAGGATAATGGTACACCTCGCCCTTCGCTAAGTACTGTCAATTAAGCTTTCTCCGATCTGTTCTCCTCGCGGCGTTTTTTCACGTCAGACTCGAAGCCACTGGGCTCAGGCGCGGTGGCTTCTCTAAGCTAGCCTAACAATTAGAATGACGTAGAAAGTCTGTTACTTGGCGGGTTTAATGTGACGAGTTACGCCTTTTTATTTCTTGAGAATCGATTTTTTCTATATGTATATTTTTTATAAGTATATGAATAAAAGATGGGACGAAACCGCGGGCAAAGAAGGTGGTCGAAAGCGAGGCAAAAGTAGGCGCCTCGGAGTCCCACTAGCGCGCGCATCCTCATCGCTTTCATTAGCTCAAGTCCCTCGAGTCATTCTTGCAGCAGCCTCTCTTCGCTATAGAGCCCGTTTGTCTTACAAGCTCCAGACTTTTCTTCCTTTGCCATTTTCCCTCGCTTTATCGCCTCTTTTGTTCTCTCTTTTCTGTCTTATTTTTGTCTCCTTCTCTCTCTCCCCCCTCCGTCCAGCTCATCTCATTCACTAAACGATGGTATTCGCTCTTTTCTGTATTTCAAGCAAACTTTATTGTTTTTCGTTCTACCTCAACGTTACTCCAGATGTAAACGACGTTCTTGAGAAAATTCCTCACATTTTACAACAATTTATCTCTCCGCTTATCGTCACGGTTTCAAGTTCTGCGAACGTTCCAATGAAAAAAAAAAAAAAAATGAAGCTGAAGCCTGTAGCGTCGAAATCGATCGAAAAATATTTATTTTTAATGATGATTTGTTTAATTTTCAAAATCATTCAAATTTTTTGAGCTCATATACTTTTTGGATCGTAAAAATCGATCGTTTCATCGTCGCCGCAGAAGAAATAGAATTTCGATGCATTTCAACGATGCAACCTTTAACGTGATCAAACAAAAAAAAGATTAGAGTGTGAAAAACATTTTTGAACTTGTTAACACGTTTCCTTAGATCATCCGTGATTCTGAAGTTTGCAACGTTGAGATTCAACAAAAAATATTTTTCCTATTAATTGTTTATTGAATTCTGAGAATCATGGCAAATTTTGGTGTCGAGTGAGTTTTCAGGTCGCCAGAGAAACGCGTTTCATTGTTCAGACCAATGATTGAAAAATAATTATGGACTCGGCTGAAGAAAAAAGAGAATTTCGTTGCATTCCAACGATGCCAACTCGAACACCATAACATCATTCAGCTTCTCCATACGAGCTCGAACAATGAATAAGCTGAAGTTATATAGCAACGTTGTAATTAACCGAAAAATATGAATTTTCATTGGCGATTTGTTTAACTTTCAAAATTATGTAAATTTGTTGCTTTGACATAATTTTTGGGTCTCGAAAATCGATGGATTCATCATCGCAACGGAAATCTGCATTGAAACATTAAACTTCGCCGCAGGAAAAATATAATTTCGTTGCAGACCGACGATTCAAACTTCAACTTCATACTGAAACGAGCAGTCCCGTATTTTCGGAAACAACAGGAAGTAAGGAAAATTTGGAGATGGCCAAAAACTCGAGCGCAGTCGGAATTGGAGCTTCAACGTTTTTCTTTCTTCACTTTCAGCGGGGTCTGCGTTACCCGGGCTCTCGATACTTAACGCAAATCTAGAACACAGGACATCCATACATACACACGCGCACGCTGTGTTACATGATGGTGTGAGGTGACACGTGAACCGTGTTATTTGCCTGACATACCTCGATCTCGAGCCTGTTCTCGTGTACTTGGTACACTGTATATAGAGCAACGTGTGTGCCTGAGTGTTACGCGGATATATGTGTCTGTCTGTGTATCGCCGTTGATCCCTCACAACAACGCGGCGATATTATCTTCGTCGGTGGTGACAGGATGACTCGCCAAAAGCGTTGCACGCCCTTATACGGGGTGAATACAAGTGCCCAGTGGGGCGTTTTATCCCAATGATGGGGAACGGAGAATAAAATTTTGTTGGAAGGAGATAATGGTTGGAGGAGGCTGGGGATTTCGTAGAGGGGGGATCGGTACAGGAGACTCGTCGAGGGGGACGACACGTGCGAGTGGTATCCGGAGAACTTGGCTGCAACGCGTGTGTGCATGGCATTTCTCGATGTCCTATATATTTTCTTCCCCATTTTTCTCTCTCTCTCTCTCTCTCTCGCTCGTTTTCATCTTATCTCTCTTTCTTGGCGTGCTGGCGTATCGTTTGTGGATTAGGAATTCCGATCGCAGTGGACGAACAAGAGCGAGAGGCGAGGAAATCCGACGAGAGAGATCGAGGCTGCTGGGGAAATGAGTGCGGTTTTTGATGTTTTGCGTGCAGTATCTTTATCGCGAATAAGAAACGGCGGGGGCGCCTGCGAGAAAAGGAAACGGAGAGAGACCAAATCCCATCGTCCGAACCGACAAATCTCTTCGGCTTGAACAAGCAACACCAGTCGGCGAAATATTTTAATTAATCGTCACGGGGTGCACCATGAAAGGGCTCCAGAAATCATTCTTGCCTTGTTACACTCAGTACGTTTATCCAGCCTGCAGTTTAGCTCTCATTTCTTTCACTTTTTTCATCGATCCATTCGGGCAATGTTAATGCAACGATTCATTACTTTATCATTCATGATATATGATGTTAAAGTTTATTTATTTATTGTATTTTTACGAAAATCGAGCCAAAAATAAAACTGCAGTGTCGGTCTATGACAATTTTCAAAAATTGTTATTCAAAATTAAAAAATAGTAAATCGTCTAAATATTTTTTGTTGGGATCCAACGAAGCAAGCTTCTTTGTCGTTTCATTGTGATGAGCCTGAAGTTTGCATCGACGCAATGCCACAAAATGGAAAAAATGAAATCAAAATACAAAACAAATGAAAATAAAAAAGTGACGAATCTTTTTTTATTTTATTTTCTTTTTCGTTTCGTGGCATTGCGTCGATGCAAACTTCAGGCTCATTTCATTGTGATGTTGAAGTTTGCATCGTTGGAATCGAACAAAAAATATTTATCATATGTTGTTTATTTTTTTAAATGATCCAAGTTTTCGAGCTGATATACTTTTTGGGTCGCGAAACATTATGCCAGATGGTACAATCAAGGTTTGTGTCACATGATTGTTACGTTCATTTGGTTTTTGTTTCCTTCTTCTTAAAAAAAAAAGTTCCCATCTATTCTAACGTGGCTCGTTCCATTCAGAAATGTCAACGTTTCAGCGGAATATGTTCAATAACGAATCGAGAAATTCGGTGACTTACTCACCCGAGGCCTTATATTACCATTAATGATTTATCAGCTTCCAGAGAAAATAAACACGTTAAGTTGCTTATTTGGTTTGCCTATGCATAAGTTACTCGATGGGAACATTAAATTTGCAAACCCGGTTTACCGCTGCAGTGCCGAATCGCCGATTTCTTGACAATCCAAAATTTCGTGGTTTCCATGCACATCGAAATATTCACATTTTTCGACAAAAGTCGAATTTTTTAATAATAATTTCGGATTATTCCAGAATTTTTTTTCTTAACATGTAAAACCTCATCGAGCAAGAAAAATCAATGCGAATTGAAAAAAATAAACAAAAGTAACGATCGGAAAAATTATTTTTTGCCCAATACAGTTTCAATTATATTTTAAAAAAATAATCAGCTCTGTGTGGACCAATCATTTTGATTCCAGGAGACTCATTATCCAACATTGACACACAAAAATTCCTAATGCAACCGAAACGAACGAGAGTTGGTTAGAAAAAATGTAGAAAAAACGTTATCTCGTAAATTCGATGGCATTTCAGTGAAGTATTTCAATTTTTTTGACTGCCAGACACCGGGGTTACGATAAAATGGAAGAAGTTTGCACAGAGTCATGAGCAAAACGTTGGCACGTGCCGTTAAGTTTTTTCTTGCTTGGGTTCGAAACGGCAAATCTAACGCAGACCCGAGTTTTGTAAAGATAAAAAAAAAATGTAATTTATCCATCGAATTCGGGAAACATTTCTTTCACGACTTTCAAGATTCCATGGAAAGTTTCAAACTCTGAGGAACGAGTCAATCGACGTAGCAACACATACACGCTCTCAATGATGTTTACGTTTAGCAAACGACGCTTGACAGTGAGATCGCACGATATAGAGCGGCAAACTCTCCATCCCAACCTGAACGTTCCATGCACTAAAAATGTAACAAAACAGGCAGTCCCCATCATTTTCTGGCAACGATAAAAAATCTCGCGATTTTTTTATTTCGATTATCGATAATTTCATCAATTTTTACGTTGAATGTGACGCGAGGCTTTTTTTCAAGCGACAATGCGAATTGGAATGATAATTTTCGCACTCACGCTATGAATTCGAAATCCGGAAGTTCGCAACGTTGGGGTCCGACGAAAAATACATTTTCCATTAATTTTTTGTTCAGTTTCCAAAACCATGACAATCTTCGTACCATTTTCCGTGGTTAGATCCTTAAAAACGATCGATTTATTGTCCCGACCAAATATCGAATGAGAATCTTGAGGATTTCGTATGATGTTGAACTTTGCATCGTTGGCATGCAACGGAATGGATTATTTCAATTTTTTAGAAAGCGGAGCCGAAAATAAAGCTGCAGACTCTTTCTACGACAATTTTTGCAAACGGAAACGATGTCAAAATTAGTGGGGCAGGCTTTTTTCCCATGCAAAAGCTGAATTTACTAGAAAATATGGAAAAAAGTGGATCAACTAACGAAATAATGATTGAAAAATAAATCTTCCATTTTTTTCCAACGATGCAAACTTTACTTTCGTAAATGAAAGATTCAATGTCAAAGAAATAATATTGAGGCGATTCCGAAAATACGAAAAAATGGTGAATGGATTAAATATTTTTCGTTGGGCTCGAACGATGCAAACTCGAATGTCATGAATTTCGTTGGATCGCAACGACGCGAATTTCGCGATCGTATGAATTTTATGAAATCCTAACCTCAAACCGTCTTGTCGAGGATTGATATGAAAAAAAAGGAATATACAAACCGTCGATTGGGTTGAATGGACCACCCCAGCCTCATTGAAAAAAATGGGCCAATGAAAAGAAACGAATTGTGGTGCGTGGTCGAGCAGCGCGCGCGTAAACAGGACGTCAAACATTTCAATCGATCGATTGAAACAACAGGTTTTTTTCGATAGATATTGTCGAGCGATATAAAAATATATGGGAGCTTTTTTCGTACGTGGTATTAGTTAAAGTAAACTTACTCGGCGGCCGTCCGAATGCTTAGGACTCGGGCTTGGGCTCGGACTGGGACTAAGGGCCGGGCTCGGTTGCTGTGACGTCACTTGTTGGTTCTGTTGTTGCTGATTGCTCTGCCGTTGTCCGCTGACCGATATTTTCTTATCCTGGTGTCTGAGCGAGTGAAGACGAGCGGTCATTTTAGCAGGCCCGAACGGACCTCGAGTACGAGAAACTCTTCGTCACCCTTATTTCATTCGTAACCGCTGAGAATCTCAGCATCGCGTAACTTGCGACGTTTTATTTACGATTTTTTTCAACTTCCAACGTCGCGACACGCATCAGTGCGCACGTGACGAGCAGTCAAATGTTTTTTTGTTAATCCTTTTCGTCGCGAATTGTTTGACCTGTCTCTACACTTCGATACTTTATACAGTTCGTCTGGCGAATATATTTTTTGCACACATATATAACGCTGTTCACACCGAACGCGAAAAAAATGGCGAATAAATGTTTTGGCAATAAAAATACACAATAGGAAAATGTGTATTCGAAGGAGCTACTTTAGTTCGACGAATAGCCGCGAAACGCGGCTTTTATTTACCCCCCACGGTGTGTCGCCACGTGGTTCGACACGCGCCTCAACTGAGCACCGGACCACTTGTCACTCGCCCCACAAACGCGCTGTACTACTCTCCTAACATTCGAGCGAACGGCCTGGGACTCCCTACGGATCCGTAGAAACTGTGAGTTCGCCACGCTTTCGGTATTAATTTGGTTTATGTTATTTTTTCAACACTCGTGGCCGACGATCCAAGAAAAAGCGTGGGTCGAATTTTGTTCACGAGGGCACGAGGTCAAGTTCAACGGGTTTTTTTAAATTTTAACACTCGGAAAATTGATCGAAGCTCGGATGAAAGTTCCTTCGAAGTTCGTGGCACGGACATGCACGCACGCAAATGCCACGCGAAATTATAATAACCTTCGCAAATAATTGACAATGTTATTCGATTGTGTAGAGATCGAAGCACGTTCCGTTGAAATGTTTACACTAGCGACACGCACACTATAGTTTGTCAAGCTTTTGCTGTTCGTTTGAGACGAAAAAAAAGGAACGAGCTCCGAAGCTATCTTTGCAAAAGTTTTTGAGCCAAAGACACTATGTCTTTTAATGACACTTCAGTCCTGTTTGTTCATCAGAGGGTTTTGTCATTCATACGAGTATCTCTTCTCGGGTTTGTCAATGTTTATTATTTTTGGTTGGGTTAGTTCGGTATAGAAATACAAAGGTGGTATCGGTTTGTTTGTAAATCGTGGTGGTGCTTGCACGATGAGCGCCGATGACGGACTGTGGCGGTGGCAAACGGGTGCGGGTTTGGTTCTGGCTTCGGCGATACACGAGCGGTAGAACGAGCGAGGCGGGAGAAAGAGAGAGAGAGAGCGAGAAAGAGGGAGAAGGGAGATGGTGATGGTCGGAGTTGAGACGCGCGTTGGTTGGGGGCGGCGGGAGAGTGCGCGCTTTTGCCGGGTACATAGAGCGTGGGCACGAGAGGAAGCGAGAGCGGTGGAGAGAGAGGGAGAAAGAATGAGAGTGTGAGTCGCGCGGCACGACGCGCCACAACGGTTTTGCCGGCGAAACGGGCGCGCGCGCGCTCACTCGCGGCACAGAGGCAAAGGGGAACCGCTCGACCGGCGTCGGGAGCCTCGGGGTTGGCGTCAACAGGAACGGGGCGAGGACGTAAGCGGGGGTGTTGTGCACGAGCGACGTGCTGTTCAAGTCGGATGGCAAAGCGCGGAGGGGGGCTTTGCGGGACGAAACTACAGACGCACGATCCCGAGCGAGAGAAAGGGAGAGAGAGACAAGTATAGATGAGAATCAAGTGGAAAGAGGATGGGAAAGCTCGCCTCGTTCGAGTCCACGCTCACGCGCGCCCTTGCCTGCGGGTATCGCGCGCGCTCTTGGGAACGCTCTCTCTCTCTCTCTCTCTCTCGCTCCCCATAAGTATTTGTACTTGTTCACTCTTTCTCCCTCTATCTCTCTCTCTCTCTCTCTCTTACTCTCTCTTCGTTATGGAGGCTGACGTATCGAGTGTACGAGTGAGAGAGAGAACCAAAATACGTAGATTCGCGAAGCAACATTACGAGAGAGAAAGAGAGCAAAGATATAGTATAAGTTACAAAGAAAAGAGAGCCAACGTGTAGGATGACACGTGAGAGACTGCGAAACTCGAAGGTGGTACATACTACTGCGAAAAAAAGGTTCGTCTTCGTATTGCAGTGTGCGAAAGAGACAAAGATGGCGGATGAGTAAACGAACGGTGAGTCGGTGAACATTGCGCGAGCACTAGAAAAAGTGAGACCGACAGTAACACGAGTCGCAGGCTTTGCCGCGTTGCTTCGCGAACAAGACAGAGAAACAGCCAAAACGTTGTACATTCACGTGGCTTGCACGTATTCGTGAGCAAAAAAACGTATGCGAAAACGAGAAGAGATATAAAACGAAACTAGGTGTATAGTTCTAGTGCCGGGTGATATCGAGAGCAGCGTCGGTTCGCGTTGATGGGCGCGTGTGCGTAACGGAGCCGTTCGTGCGGCAGATTTCTCTGTTCTAATGCTCCTACCTCTTTCTCTTTCCCGCGTACATTATGACGTATATATATCCCCGCATATACCAAATATATAACCTATAACCTACGCTCGCATATCCCGCCATGTACGACTACGAGTATAGCACGCTATAGCGAGATTCGGGGAAAAATGAACCCTGCCTTCGCTTTTTCGAGTGGAAAACACTTTTTTTAACGTTTGAGGTCAAGACCCTGCCGCGTCCCTCGAGATTTCGCGATAATATTCCGAATTTTCATGCGGCGACATGCAACTGTCGTATTTCGCGGATTTTTGAGGTTATCCATTTCGGAAACTTTGATCTGTGTTTACTCTCACGGTATTCGAGACAACTGATGACGCTTCAGCGGTCAGTTTCGTATTCAAGGGTAAATAAGGGCCACGGTTCGTTGTTTTTTCTTGCATAAAAATATCGCGTCTCTGTTTACGATCGATCCCGTATTTTTCTGAAATAAACGTATACTTACGCGCAAATTTGTACACTTTCTCAAAAACAACGAAACGGCTGCAATAACAGAGTTATGGTTTTTTTTCCGAGCTCCGCCGAAGGAACACAGGGTTTTATATTTTCTCTATCTCTTTTTCTCGTTTTATTCAGAATGGTTCTTTGCACTTCAGGCCTCCGCCCATTTTTTCGTTGATGTTCTCGCGATAATTTTGAAAATCTTACGCTCGAAGATTCGGCTCTTCGTTTCGTTACACCGCGAATTCTTCGATTTCCATTTTTTTCACTTCGGCTCAGTCAAATTTGAAGTTTTGATCACTCGTAAAACATTTTTTTTCAGGTTCCGAACAGACTGGCGATAAAATCATCGATTCATGAAAAATTCACGGAATTTCTGGGTAAGTCTACGGATAAAATTAAAATTGATAAATTTTCGTTAAGACGAAATGGTCCTAAGAGGTGACTTTGAGTTTTCCGCTATTTTGACTGTGAACGTTGTGATTTTTTTTTCAAAAATTATGTAAAACTTTAAACACGGACGGCGAAATTTGTTCGCCATGAAAATCGACGATCTTCCGAGTAGAATGAACGAAAGTTGATCCACTTAGGCGTTTTGCATCGCAATAGTGATTTCTCCTTCTCAATCGTTTTCCTGTGCATGTTTTCGTTGCCGTTCGGGATTTTTATTTAGTTTTTGGGATTCGACGTAGACGTTTGGGTCCGTATATTTTGAAACATTATCCGCTACATTTGTGAATCTCGTTTCATTAGATTTCGTAGATTATGGAAGTGGAAAATACTCCACGGGGAAAGTAACTCGAAGTGCCAAACACTTGACAGTTTCGTTCCCTCTTTATACGGTGATACGGGGCAATACAACTGATGAATTGTGAATTTACAGAATTACAAAATTTCGTTGAGTGTCGTTGATCCTGATGGAATCGCTCTCGTTGCTCATTCGATATTCGATATAAAAAACTTCATTTGTGCCATAGTAACAGCCGAAAACCTTTTCCGCATGCTTTGACTTCCAATCGCAAGTTGCATCGCGATCAGGTGACACTGACGATTATTTTAATGTACTGATTACTCAGTGGTCCTCGTCAAGATTCGCCCAACTCGGTGTTTTTAGTAAAAAAAAATTCATAATAATAATTAATTAATAATAAAATTATTAATAATTACAGCAATTACTTAATAACATTTTAATAAGTTTTTTTGCAAGCAGAGCGAAAAATAAAACTGCATTCTCGGTCTAAGACAATTTTTGCAAATGAAAAATTGAACGTCAAAGAAATATTGAGGCGATTCCAAAAACAACAAAAAATAGTGAATCGATTGGATATTTTTCGTTGGACTCCAACGATGCAAACTTCAATGTCCTCTTTTGCCCACACCGTAGAGATTTTGGCACCGAATGTTCATAGACTGTGGCCTTATCTCACAATTTTCGTTTCCGGTATGAAAAATCGAAGAAAATTCCGCATAATTAAATTTTCTTATCACGTGCGACAACAGATCTATATTAAAGAGAAAAGTGTGGACTGAGACTCGTGGCTGCAGGGTTTACGATCGGTAAAATAGATCGAAGAGATTTTGAGCTAAAAATAGCCAAGCGCGGAATGGAAAGGTCGATCGACGAAAAACTGTTGAGGACTGGAGGTCGAAAAATTGTGAGAGACCCGAAATTTGATCGAAAGGCAAAAATGGAAAAAAAATTGATTCCAGTCGGGACGTTTCCACTGAAGTTTCGTTGCCCAAAACCGATAGACAACCTCGTGGAGCTCGATCCACAGCAGTAGGTCACGACGCCGTTGATGCCTTTTTGGCGTTCGGACGATCGGAAGTTTAGAAATTAAGGAGGAATAAATAAGGATGTGTTGAGCAAATAGTTTGCTCTTCCGTAACGAAATTCCGTCGATTTTTGAGTGAACGAGGATGCAGAAAATATGTAGTGATGTTATTTTTGAGGACAAAATGTAATTAAGATGAGAAATTTGGAAAGAGACAGAGGCGTTGTCGAACCATTTTGCCCCATCCGTGTCCATCAAGCGATTCTCGCCGACGGTTGCGTGGGAGCGAGGAAGAGAGAGAGAGAGAAAAAAAGAGAAGAGAATTTGGCGTCTCGTTCAGTTGAGCTCTTTCTCTGTCTTTCGTAACGGGCGTGCGGTGACTGCAGACGGTTGGCGGGTGGTCGTCGACGCGGTAGAGAGGCAGTTTCGCCAAATGGGCGCGGGGTAGAGACAGAGAAGGGAATAGAGAAGAGAAAGAGAGAAGATTTGTTGGCGCGTGAGAGAAACGGAGAGCGATAGTGAATTGGTAAACTTGGGAGAAGGATCGACGTAGCGAATTCGCAAGCGCGGGAGACGGAGGAGCCGCGAGAGAGAGGGTGGGGGGGGGGGGGGAGTTGAGTGAGTGACTCGGGAGGTGGGTTGAGAGGCCGTAATGCCGCGTCGCATGCCTCGTGGAGGCGATGAGGCCTCGAGGCGTTGTTCGTCGCTACCGAAGAGCTTCGAGGACGTGTATCGCTTTGCCGGTGTGTGTATGTGTGAATTTGCGCGCCCGTGGCTTTGTGTGAGCAAGAGAGAACGTAACCAGGAGCAGTATCGCGGTATGGAGCGGGATAGAGGGAGGGGAGCAACGGGGGATTTGATGGGGCGCTAGCCGACGGGTTCTCACGGCAAACGACGGAAGACGAAGTGTGGACGGAACGGGAGAGGGAAACCGTCGGAAAGGGGTCGGGCTGCGCGGAGAGAGGGACCAGGGACGGGAGTCGGCGAAGGCGAAACGGCGAGGAAAGCCGCGCTCACAGACGACAACGACGGGTCTAAGTTACTGCGATCCACCAAGATCGCGCGCGCGGTACGCTTGCGGCAAGGGGAGAGCACGAATTCTCGTTGGCACGCGCTCTACCAAGTGCTCTCTAGCCCACAATACTCTATAATACCGCTATATAAATATATTCCCATTTCGTATTCCTTCCTCCTCCCCCCTCCCCCCAACAGTCATTTATATTTGTTTATAATTTCATAAAAATCGATTTCTTTCATTCGGAAACGATTTTTAGTCAACAAACACGTGTTTCGCTTGATAACGTGATTAGGATTTTATTTCTCGAGTCGCAGAAACAACGACTCGCCCATCGTGCGATTATTTTGCTTTGCGCTTCGTCGGTATTTATGGAGAGAAACTCTTTCTCTGGGCGAAGTTCTTTTGCAGTTTTTCCCGTGTCGGCATTTTCTTCGGTCGAAAATCATTTTCATGTTTTCGTCCTGTTTTTCGAACTTGTAATTAACACGAAAATGAGAATCAATAGTCCGACAAATTACAAATTTCTATCTGAATTGTTCCTTGCGAACTTTCTAAGAATTGTCGATATTTCTTTGTCGTGGATTGGAAATACGTTAAAAATGATAGAAAACATCGATATAACCGGGTTCTTGGGGTCACGCGGTTGAACTTGTTTCTATCGATTTCCTTGCCAAATTTTTATTAGGAATTGTTATTTTGATCATGAGTTTTGATGCCCAGATTCTTGGCGAGTCCTTTGGTCTTTTACGATGTTGAAGTTTGAGCATCGTTGGAGTTCAAGATTCTTATCAAATATTTTGTTAGGCTGATGAAACGATATTTTTGACGGATCGAAACACAAAATCAGAACGAAAATTGTCATAATTTTTCAAATTCAACAAACAGTTGATAGAAAAACTGATTTTTCGTTGCGATCTTCAGTGTCGTTGGTTTTTCCAACGTAAAAACAAGTTCGATTATCTGTGACTCTCTAAGAAAATGTGAAAGTCGAATTGATTGGGTCGGAAAGAGATTTGGAAGAGTATAAATATTTAATCAGTAAAAAAAACTGTTCGTATGAGGGAAATTATAATTTTTACTCGTACATGGCAATCGTTGCACTTGATTTCGTACCATCACACAATATTTCATTCATGCATGGAATGCAAGGGATTTCTCTGTTTGTTCTCGGGCAGAGCTCGAGATTCTTATCAAATATTTAGTCAAGACGATAGAACGATATTTTTCGAGGATCGAAACACAAAATCGATACGAAAATTGTCATGATTTCTAAAATTTAACAAACAGTTGATGCCAAAAAAAACTTATTTTTCGTTGGATACGAAAAACCCAATACAACGGTTCGAGAAGAGATTTAAACGAATGAAAATATTTAATCAGGAAAAAACTGTTCGTATGCCCTCTTTGTGTTTGTATATTTCGTTCGTTTCCATTCCGCCCATAACGCGTGCTCTCTCGTTTTTTTTTTCCTTTATATTCCTTTTTTTCTGGTATCGGTTTTTTCGAGTTTCTCTTCCCCATCGTTTTCGGTTGCTTTTTTCTTTCGTTTTTATGGTCTCTCTCGCTCTCTCGGTTCACACTATTTTTTTTCTCTCCTTTCTCTGAATTTCTGTCGGCGGTTCTTTCTCTTTTTGCGTCGTCTTTTTGGTTCTTCCATTTTCGTTTGTTTGCCATCTCCCTCACTCGCTCTCTACTCATCCATCTATCTCCGTCAGTCTTGCAAAGTGCTCTCAAGCGTACAACCCTCTCAACCTCCCAGCACGTTGGAGAGCTCCGTTCTCTAGGTTTCTGCGCTTCTCAAGCCTTCCTCCATCACGACCTATATATGTATATATACACACCAGTACATATCGCTATATACTCTCACTGTGAGCATCCCATTCTCGTACTTCGCGCGGCTTCCTTGCCACACGGATGGAAGGTCGTTTAGAGGTAAGACGCAAAGCTTCGTAGGGCTGGGAATTCGCAAACTTACTTGTAGCCACCCCCGACTCTCAAAAAGACGAATAGAACGCCACAGAGAAAGAGAGGGAGAGAGAGAGTAAGAGGAAATGAAAAATATAGAAGAGAGACAAAGCGAGAGAGAGAAAGAGAGAGAGGGAAATAGTCAAATGAGACCCAGTAAATTACAAAAATCATAACATTCAAGAAATGCTTCTTAAGAGTCCTTAGCCGCGCACGAAAGAAGTAAATGGTGCAGGGCGAGCCTACAGGAACTGTTGCGATCGTATTTTTGATTCAACGTAAGCGCGGGATGACGTTGAAGTTTGCATCGTTGGAATGCAATTGTATGAGAATGTAATTTTGGTAATAAAACAATCGATATTTGCGACTCAAAAAGTATATGCGCTCGAAAAGTTTGGATCATTTTGAAAATCAAACAAATCGGGAAAAAAAAAATATTTTTCGTTGGATTCCAACGTCGCGACGTTCAGCTTCATAACACGGGTGGTGATTATTCACTTTCCATCAGAATTGGCGTCAGTGGTTGATCAATGATAATCGAATTAAAGGAATAAGTAGAGAAGTCGACGGAAAAATAGAAAAATATTTGTCTCCCACGTGGGAGGTGTTAACGAAAGTCGCAATTGGTCGTCATTAAGCGTTAACGCGTATGGAATTTTGGAATAAACGTTTAATACCCAGTGTGGACTTCTTTAAAAAAAAAAATCACATTTTCTTATCTCCAATACAGATACACGCGAACTCATATACTCACGTGCCCGTACGTAGACTTACTATACGTGAGGAAAGTTAGAGAAAACGTGGGTGGAGCCGACCCAGAGAGTTTCTCGCCCGTTGGGAACACTTCGGCGATCTTTTTCGGCCGAGGGATTTTTTCGCACAGCGTCTCTGTTACGTTCACCCACACCCTCGTCTACGAAACTCTCATACGGTGAATGTACACGCGCACAGGGCCTTCCAACCTCAAAAAAAAAAAAAAATCCTTGCAGCTCATCGAGTTTTCACGCAAATCTGTCGGGGCCCGAGCATTTGCGAATTCGATAATAATACTGCACATGATCTTGCTTCAAATTACGTCGCATCGATAAATTGTAATTATTCGTTGTACGTTCGATCACATTTTTCTTCCTGGTCGCTCATCCTATTCGGTTCAGATTTAGGCATTTGGCACTGAACGGTGAACTCATTTCTTTTCACCTGTTACGATAAACTGGGGTCAAAATGACCCGAATTTCTGATAAATTCATATCTTCGGTAAAATTCAACGAAAAGAGTTGAGCTTGGGTTCATTCTTTTCGTTTTTTAACGCAGGAACACGTGAAGCCTAGGGCAATTTTCGCTGGAGTGAAAAAATTGGTAAAAAATTCGGTAAAATTATAAAAAACGGGACAGCGAAGGGAGAAAAGGCGTTCATGTAATTTTTGATCCACACATGTAAGAAATTTATGTATATGCGTGTATGAAACCCAAAGTATACAGTCCATCGCTTACGTCTCGTGTCCAGTATGCGAGAAAAATACTTTTCACAGTGTGCGATCAAAGGGCGCGGATCCCCTGAGTGGGCACACGTGCAAAGTCACAAACAGCAAGAAAAACACATTCATTTATCGAAATTAACATCTCACTGCTAGAGCCCTAATTTACTTGGGGTCACCGGGCAATAAACTTTTTTCGATCCTCACGAGACAAAATAAAAAATGCCGAAAATTCGACTTTGACTTATTTTTTCTCCCTAATTTTGATAATTCTATTTCGATTTTATTTATTTATTCTTGGAATTAATTTTCTTTCAATTTTTAAATTTTATTTCTTCTTGATAAACATATTTTTTCCATTCACCATTTTTTTTTTTTAATTCCTGGACTCGCCTCAATAATTTCTTAGAAATATAATTTTTCATTTGCAAAAATTCTCGTAGACCAAGACTGCAGTTTTCAAAAAAATAGAATAAACAAATTAATTCCGTTGGGGTATTAAATTAATTTCATTTCAATTTTAAAATGTTATTTCTATATGATAAAAATATTTTATCCATGCACCATTTTTTTTTAATTTCCGGAATCGGCTCAACAATTTCTTAGGAATTCAATTATTCATTTGCAAAAATTGTCTTAAAACGTGTTTCTCGGGCTTAGGTTGCTCCGTAAGATTAAATATGAGAAAAATGATGAGATTCCGAATTTGTTGATGTTTCTTCTGGGCGTGTTTGGGTTTAGCGATGACTCGATGGAAGTTGAGGACAGTTGACTATTTTCTGGTTGCCATGATCTGTTCACGATGACGAACGTTTCTCGGTCACGTGTTAATAATAAATACGCGGGCTGAGAGAGCTCCATGATGCTGTATATAGGAGATCGAATGTAGACAGTCGGTGCGCCATTTTAACACAGTTGCTATACAACAATGACCACATATACACATGGATACACATATATATATATATATATATATATATATATATATATATATCTATATATGTATATAATAGTAAGAGGAACGTGCCGCAAGGGCGTGCACGCGCCGTCTGCTGTATAAAGTACACAGATATAGTACGGTGGTCTAATATGCATTCTCTACGGCGCAAGAGCACAGCCTCGGGTGTTTATTCGATGCTGCGAGGCTCTCCAACACTTTGGCGAGTCTATAGAGCCGAATGTGCGAGCCTCTACCCCGTCGTTCCGTTGGATAGCTTATGTATGGGCTTTTCCGTGCGAGATAAAAAAACAGGAATAAAAATGGACGACAATACGATTTGGAGCTTGGACTTTAGTTTTTGTTGTCTGTGGAGATTTTTTGTTACTCGGACAATTCGAATTTCTTTATTCCTCGATCCTCCATACGCGAGAATTGGATTTTTCCCGATTTTCTTCTTTATCATGCACATGCCTATGCGTGTTTTTTTTTTTCACCACAATTGTTCTGTCTTTAAATAATACCGAACGCGGCTGCACAAGAGTGAAGGGTAATTTTGCAAATCTCCCTCGATGTCGTCAAAAGTTGTACGTGAACGAATTTCTGTCGATTAACGTCATCAGGGATCCCGAAAAACCATCTCCGGCTAAGGGGATTGATACGCGAGCCAGTGGCTCAGGGATCCTTGCACCAAAAGCAAGGATTGACCTGGCCCGAGGCTGGTCAAACTTGGCGGTTGCTGAAGCCATGAAAAACGTTAAATGGCAAGTCTCAATTGCATTTTTCTCTTTTCGTGCCGGACATTTTTGGGACTAAAATGAGAGGATGCTGGAATTTTATGACGTTGAAGTTTGCGTTGTTGAGATGCAACGAAATTCTGTATTTTCTCCGACAATGATATTCAAATGCCCAATGTAATTATGATGATAAAACACGATCGATTTTCGCGACCCAAAAAGTATATCAGTTCGGAAAATTTCGATGATTTTGAAAACTAAACAAATTATCAATATAAATTAATAATTTTTGTTGGGATCCAAGAAATTATCGTCCCTTTGTCGTCGTTTGTTATTTTAATAAATTATTTTTGATTTTTTATTTTAATATACTTTTATTTGATTTTATTCTATTTTAATAATTTATTTCAATAAATAATGTCATCGAAAGCATTTTAATCAATGATTTTTCGTCGAGCCTTTTAATAGTAATAAACGTTTGTGCACGATGGGCTTTATTTTTTTTTTTTATACCGAAATCATTTGCATGATTAGAACGACGTAATTCGTATGCAAGAACAGTTGATGGACAAGTGTACGACTTGGCGTGAAACGACCTGTGTGTATACATGTAGAAAGGTTAGCGTGCTTGCATAGCTCGTTGGGCTTTATAGTTCACGTATATATAAATATATACGTATATATATAATCTTTGGACATGAGAGAGAAGGAAAAGGATGCGCCGAATCGTTTGGCTCGTTTACGCGAGGGAGAATCGGCGCGTTTCTTGAGATGGACGAGCCTCAGAGAAAGATGGGAAGAGCGAGAGAGACACGTGACGACCCCGGAGGGCTTGATTTATGATCTGAAACTTTCGGGACGCACGGCGTGTACGAACTCAAATCGACCTCTCTCTCTCTCTCACTCTTATTTCTTTCTCTTATAGTTTTTTGACTCTTCCCTTTCTTCTCTCTCTCTCTTCCTCTCTTTACCTGGTTCGGACGGTTCTCTCTTTTACTACTCGTCGTCCAATCTCGCTGTCACACCCACAGTGTATCAGCGGGAACGAGAGAGAGAGAGAGAGAGAGAGAGAGAGAGAGAGAGAGAGAGAGAGAGATCGCGATGCCGACTCCCACCAAAGAATCGTCTCGTTGGTTATACATAGCCACAAATTTATATTTGTGTGTATCTCCACTAACTAACTCATGCAAACAGGAGCAACAGGGTAACATAATCGCCGAAAAGAATATTCATAAAGCCTTAATTTATTTTAGCCTATACCCAGTTAACGAAAAAAAAAAACGATGATAAAAATTCAAAGTCCATCGTGAGCCAGTTAGTCGTCGGCCATGTCCTTAATGTCCATGAGTATTCGTCGAAGAGTGTTGGATAAAAATTACCAATACGACAGGTAGTCTTTTCTTTTTTGGTTTTCGGAAATGACGTTGAAAGTTTGTATTGTTGGAATGCAACGAAATTATATTTTTTCTGTGGCGATGGGGAATATGTAATTGCGATGATAAAACGCAAAAATTTGTATCGCTTTGAAAGTTAAACAAAACGTGAATAAAAATAAATATTTTTCGTTGGATTCCAAAGTTGTGAATTTCAGCTTGATGGCAGAATATAATTGCGATGATAAAGCGATCGAAATTCGCGGCCCAAAAAGTACCTGAGCTCAAAAAATTTGTATCATTTTTAAAAATATACAAATCATCAATGAAAATAAATATTTTTCGTTGGATTCCAGGGCTGCGAACTTCAGCTTCGTTATCAGAAGCGTCAATCTTGACGCTGACTGTGACGTGACAACCAGTACCTCAATAAATGACAAATCAGGTCGGAATGATAGGAAATATTTGTCCGATTGCGGTTTTTTGGGTCCCGGCTCTGTTTTTCCTAGTTGGCGGTACACCGGAGAACAAGAAATGAGTGTCTGTTCAAACATGACTGCTTCTACATGGGCGAGCGGAGTTTTTTTAGTCATCTTACGCTTATTCCCACTGCTCCGATACTCAGATCTTTATAGATGCACGTGACGCACGATATATTCACCGGCAGAGATATAGTGTGCGCCAAGAATCGTCCCCTCCACCCACACCCCCCCCCCCCACCCCCCCCCGCCCCCTCCCCCCCCCCCTCCCCCCCCCCCCCCCCCCCCCCCCCCTATCTCTCTCTCTCTCTCTCTCTCCCTCGCTCTCTCGCACTCTCGCTCGAAGTTATGCTGTTACAGGGTTCCTTCGCGTATGATTCTATGTGTGCGGTCTGCTAGAAAGTACCTTACAGCTGAAGCGAGTACATGGTGTCATTACTCATGTACATTTAACGCGTTGAGAGAGAAGCAAAAGACAGATGAAGGAGGGATAAGCATGAAAGAGAGGGAGGAAGAGTGTGAAGCGGGCGCTGAGAGAGCGAGAGAGAGAGAGAGAGAGGGAGAGAGAAAGATAGAGAGGGATAAACGTGAGGAAGGAAAAGAGCAAATGAGAAAGAGAGAGGAAAGGTCGTCGGTGCTGTTGCAAGAGACTACCGGGCTTCACGGACCAGCGGAGTGAGCACAGAGACCATTATTCTCGTCTCGGGGCATGTATATATGAACTGAGCATACAGAATGCATATAGATGCATTTTGTATACACCGATGTCGGTCGGGTCGACGAAAAGCGCGGGAACCGCACAAGGTAGAGCTCTATGTACCCACCCAGGGCCTACATATATTATATATTTACAAATCCCATGTATATATTTTGTCTCGGCCTCGTCCCTTCCGTCATTTATCTGTACGTTTCTTGCCTCCTCTCCCTTTCATACTTTTTTTTTCCTCTTTTCATTTCCCTCCTTTTTTTCATCGTCTCGCTTCGCCCAGCCTCATCCACATCCAGTCATCCCTTCCAACTTTTGCTTTATTTTTCCACTCACGTATTCGCAACACTTCTTTGTGATCTCTCGCTCGCCGGAGACCCGAGAATCCAAAAGGACAGCAGCCCGATGTGCCAAAATGCGCCCGTAAGACATATAGAACTTACCTGTTGTGAGAAACACACACTAGGTCATATTGACCCGGACCTAGAGATTTTCACACACAATGATACGGCCGTCCAATCGTTCAGGTATGACTCGATTTTTAAAGTTCCCTGACATGTTTTCTTCTTTTTTTCTCGAATTTTGTGGGCTTTTGCATTGTTTTTGAAAAAAAAAGAAAGGGAATCGAATCTGAAAGATTTTTTAGGGCAAGGCAAGGCTTAGGATGATTAGAGTTGAAGCGAATGCAAAAGTTTGAGTGAGAGTGAGAGGGAGGAACTGAGACGCGGAATAGAATGATCTAAAAAAGACGAGCGAGGCGAAGAAAGAAAGAGAGAGAGCGACTGGATATACCGAACTCGTGAGACGAAAAAAACCACAGAAGAAAGAGCAAAAAAGGAGTGGAATAAAAAAAAAAAGAAAACATGGATATAGTCGTGGCAGCTTTGGTGCGCGCAGACTTTTTGCTTCTTTCCCTCGAGCCCGTGCTACCGATGTGTATGTATAGGTTGCTCGTCGGTGCCGGCGGTTCTCTCGCCTCGACACAGAGAACTTCTCGGCCGCGTTTGTGCCGGGCTAAAGCCGGCCAAGAGAGAAAAAGAGAGAGGGAGACAGAGAGAGAGAGAGAGAGAGAGAGAGAGAGAGAGAGAGCTCGCGGCGCGCCCGATGAAACGCGTATATCCTGGGCGAGAGATGGGGACATGGCCAGAGAGGGTGCACGGCCTTGCCAGTTCCGCTTGCCACTCTCGGAGTATCGAGAGATTCAGAGTAAAGGAGAAAGAAGGATAGAGATGGAACGAGCTCCATAAATACAGCCGAAGAAAGACAGAGCATCAGAGGGTACGAGCCAACAGGGAGAGAGAGAGAGAGAGAGAGAGGGAAATTCGAATGCCCCGTGGGGCCTTCGTTGCATACGTAACCCCGACATATCTCGCTCCCGTTGATCCGCCCGAGCGAACTCGCGCGACGAGTACGACGCACGGCAAAGCAGTAGGATGGGAGGGAAAGTAGGAGGAGGTGGAGAGCACGTGTGCATGTGTATGCCGTACCGTATGACTGCCTATCCTGCTTTCCTGGTCTTGTATTATTAGGAGGCAGACAAGTATAGACATACGTATAGACACTTGAGTTACGTACGTGTACTTCGATATATATTTATATACACATATATTCATCGTTTGTCTTTAATACATATATCCGAGTCTGTGTATGTTGAATAACACCGCGATATACATATATAAATGTACGAGATATTGTACTAAATATTTCAGGCAAAGTAGCACTGGATACCAGTAGAATTTCCATCTCTCGACTTCCGGTCCGAAGCCTTTAAATGATGATTGAAGAATTTGTTGGACAAAATGTGTTTCTTATTTTTTCGAAATTATTCAGTAGCAGACGAAAGATTGAAAACTGCAGTGAAAATGAGATTTTGTCAGAAAACGACGATATTTTGTTGAAAATGATAAGCTGATAAAATTTTATTTTATTTCGACAATATTTTTTTATTCATAACGAAACTATCTGTTGAATTTACCGTTGAGATGACAAAGGCTTTCCGAAGAAACTTGCTCCTATACTTCTTGCTGGGATGACAAAATTTTTCTGATTTTTCGAAAAAACTTTTGATCGAACCTATCCAACAAAATATCGATCTTCTCCCGCAAAAATGTTCTTTTTCGGTGTGTCGTTGATGAGGGATCTGTCTCCGAGGGGTTAGAGCCAAACATTTTTTAGATGCATACAATTGCTGGAAATAATGGAAGTCGGTAGGCGATTAGAAAGATTGACGCTGGGTCCTTGCGATTTTAATCAAGTCACAGGACGATTCGAATATAAAAAAGACATCGAAGCCGATCCGCGCTTGAAGGTTCAACGATTTGAACTCCTTAGTCGTTTTGTTTGGATTTGTTTACCAATACTTGGTTCACACAGTTTGTGTAAAGACGATCGAAGATTTTTAAATTGTGGCCGATTCGTGGCAATTCTTGTCGCTGGCGATGCAGAAATTTTCGAGATTGCTAGAGTGAAAAATATGCTCGATCAAAAAATGGCTCTTAGAAGTGCGGAATATTTAGGCAAACGCGGTTGTATATTATAAATAGACTTTTATGACCAAACACAAACGCATGAGGATACGAGTTTGATTAACCTAAAATGTTGTCTCTCTTGTTTTCACTTTCTCTCTCGTTCTGTATAATCTCTCAGTTGTATTTGCTACGTGTGGGAGGAAAACATCGGCAACGACGGCGAGCTGCTACAGTGATATTGCGGACGGAAAAAAAGACTCATTAACGGCGTAGGTCGACGCCGCGACAGCACTTGCGTCTATCTTTTTCTTTCTCTTGTTCCTTTTGTCTTTCTCTCTCAGACTCTATCGTCAATGCACGGCGTACGGGAGAATTGGTGCGAATTTGATCAATGTGGGGTAATATGGACCCCTTGTATTTTATTTCATAAAACACAGGTTTATGGCTAAATTGGCTACTTGTTCGTAAGCTTTAGATGAAAAACGTTCGGTTCGACCTGATCTGGTGACGACGGCAAGAGAATCAGGCATTCAAAGTAATGCAATAGCTTTATCGCTATATATTCGCTACTTGAATCGGATTTCCTTCCCATTTCTTAATCCGGAAATTTACTGATGGCGTGTTTGAAGTTTTTGCAGTTGCCGACCGATCGGAATCACAGATTTTTCTTCGAAAGAAAAGAAATTTCATGCCATTCAGTTACGAAGTACTTCTTAGCCATTGTCAACAATTTTGCAAATTCTATCGAGACCCACAATTAAACATATCGACCTCACGATCTATTCACTCGGAAGAAATCGAGTATATGAGGGAAATTCAAACTTGAAATTGATGCGGTATGAGATTCGATCTCTCACTTTCTCAGCTTAATTGCGAATGGGTATTCCGGAAGGAGAGCCAATTGTAATATTAGTGTTGATTAGGTTTCCCGCAGCGATGTGGTGAACGAGGTAAACACCTGAACAAGGTTATCTATTGATTTTTTATCCTTGGGACTCGATTACGCTGTGAGCTTTGCCGCAGGAGTTTCAGGGGGGTCCATATTCGCACCAATTTTGCGAAAACCGTGCAATATTCGAACATTAACGGTCTCAATGATACAAAGACGCATTGCCTCGGCTGAGCTGCATGACATACAATCTTTTAGCTGGAAAGTCACGATATAGCGAGGTAGTCGCTTCTCTCCCGGACAATTCTACGCTTCCGCAGCGTGCGCACAGCGCTACATAGAACGCGGCGTGTCCTCTATCGAGAACGCCGCTTACGCTCCACCACCTCCGTGTTACCCTCCGTTTTACTCCAGCACAAGACATCTCGCTGTGCCTCTCTCGCCCCCCGCGTGCAATGTTCACGAGCTCTTTGCCACCGTGTGTTATCGTACCGCCAGCGTGGGCGGCGATGTATTGTTTGTAGTTTACATATATATAAATAACACCGGGAGAGAGAGAGAGAGAGAGAGAGAGAGAGAGTGAGCATCGCTGGAGTCACCTGAATTCTTTCTTTTACGAACATCTTCTCATTTTGTCACTTTAATAGTCGAAAAAATGGTTTTTTTTTCCCCGAATTTCGTTTGGCGGTTCGCGTCGAAAAAAAACGTTCTCCGTTCCCGTAACCCGAATATGCCAAAAATCTTATCGTCCTCGACGTTATATTCGTCAACCGCTTCCGATCTTAAGCTCGTGTTTTTAACGTTGAGCGAAATAAACCGCGTAACACACGCGGTATCATTGTGCCGTCTTTGTGTGTCGCACCATATATATAAACGAGTCACGTTCTTCTGCGTTTTGTGTTGGTCGCAAAGTTCAATGGAGCCGCTGCGACCGTGTCGTCGGGTTTTAAAAAGAGAATTATTCTTCGCACTCGTTTTTTTCTCTTTTTGCTTCGCTCAATTCGGTTCATTATCGCTCTTGCTCTCTCCTTCTCGTTTCTTTCCGAATAAAATACACTTTATGCGTGTCATCCACGAGCCACGACTTGTCGCGCCGCTCGTTTATCTCAGCATCGATCTGCACGCGAGATTATGGCCCGCACGAGCTCGTTGCCACTCGTGCCGCCGACACCTCCCTCCTTGCACACACATATTTCTCTATAAACATAGACGCACTCGCCTATATCTATGCCCACTATATCGCCACATACATACCCGTGTAATTTATAGATTGCACTGTGTGCGGATCGTTACCACAAAGTCAGTCGTAAACACACGCCTATATTATGCAAATACTTGTTTTTATAACCTATACGTGTTGTTCAATGTAATAAAGATGCTTCCGAGCTGATTTAGATCGATTTCGCTAAATCCGAATCAGTTAATTATTCCTCATTTCCTCTTTAATATTTTAATTCATGTACCAAATTGCTCAATCTATTAATGCGGACGTTTTATCCACAACGATCCACCGTACGAGTATCAACTCCACAATCGTCGTTCGTAATTTCTTTACTTCTCAATATTTCTACGTACCCGGTTACGATTTAATCGGAAAACTTTAACGTCACTCGACTAATTTCCATCTTTTCGTCATTTTATGAGATTTCTGCAAGTTTCGTACACAGCCAGCTCCTGTGGATATCGAGGCTGTCGTTTTTGAAAACTGACGTTTTGATCATCGCCTGATCCACCATGTAGCCGGTTCATGGTCAAACGGATACGAAAGTGGTGCGGAATCGATTTTTACTATTTAAATACTTTTCAATCGGATCGTGCTCGAATTTTTCTTCATTTTCTGTTAAATAGTAAGAAAAATCAAAATTCAAGTTTTTCGTTGATTCACGACAGCAGCTGCTACTTTTTTCTATTCGGAATGACAGACATCGCTAATTTTCATCGTTCTCAACGAAGAATTTGTTTCACGTGTTTCTTATGTCGCTGATCCTCAATTTTTCACTGCAATCTTTCGAAAATCAATTTTTTTTCTTAATTCGTATCCCACGCGCCTTTGTTAGTATGACGTTGGAGTTTGCATCGGTGGAATGTAACGAAATTCCATTTTTTCTGTGACGGAGCTTAATATTCAAATGCGGAAGGTAATTGCAATGATAAAACGATCGATTCTCGCGACCCAAAAAGTTTGCCAGGCTAAAAAATTCGGATGATTTTGAAAATTAAACAGATCATCAATAAAAACGAATATTTTTCGTTGGATTCCAACGTTGCAACTTCAGCTTCATCCGTTAGTTACGAATTCCTAAAAATTATCATTAAAACTTGTACCTCGAGGTTTGCTTTACACACGCGGAGGGGAAGAGGAGAATATCGATGTGTGCAACGAAGTATAACAATGATCGAAAGTATATAGTCAAGCTGGCGCGTTTAATGGGCTTATCTCGGCTAAGTGGACTAACTCGTCGACGCGCGTATAATACTCGGGTAATATCCCAACGTTACCCCCGCAAATGCACCCCCTTCCTAGGGCGCGCAACTTGCTAACGCCAACTCTGTAATCATGGAAAATGTTCTGCTACTGTCCCTCCACGTGTATTTACCATTCTACAGGGAATAATCGACACAGGGTGTCTCGAATTCCGATAGAACAATCCCGGATTAAAAAAATGATGAAACATTGACGATCCTGAAAATAGAAATCCTGGAGACTCGAAAATTGCTTGAACTATCATGAATTTGCTTAAACAATTTACTGAATGACACTTCTTCGATTATTTTTCTTAATCCCTCATCCTATGGACTCCGTGACCTTGACTTTCCACCGACACATTATTTTTGCTCCTCGATGTTCCATTCGAAACTTGGCGAAAGTGCAGAATTACCCGAATATCAATTTGTCGTCAATTTTTCGACACTTTTACGATTTTTTTTCCGTTTTGTTATAAAATTTTTTTCTTTAAGCCCGATTTTTCGAGGATTAACTTTTTTTTTACAACTTGCAGGCCCTCGTATTTGAAACACCCTGTAAGGTTGTTCTGGCGTCAGTGTGTAATAGCTCGTATATTTTAACGATATGTAGAAATAGGTATCAACTACCTGTTAACCGCTTAACCACTAAACGTCCAAATTACATGCGTCTACAACGATATAGGAAATGCGATATGTATTTCGGAAGGAGATTGGACCCATAAAACGTAATATACGTGTACTCTCTTTTAATCTTTTATCTCTTATCTAATGATTTATATCGTGTTTACGTTGGCTTAATCGTTTGCGTGCTCGTACTCCACACCAGCCGCCTTTCGAATTTTCTGCGCAGACATATGATAGTCCCGAAAAGTCGAGGATTGAGGTTGGGATTTGGTTTCGTTGGCCTTTTCTCTTCCTTGGAACGTCCGATGGGCGGTTGGACTCAGTCATTCTTTCGCATCTTCCCAATGTCGAATATGTTTCGATGCAGGAGTTTCCAGATCGATGCACGATCTATTATGATGTTGAAGTTTACGTCGTTGAAACGCAAGGGAATGAATTTTTTTGAAAGCAGCAAATAAAACTGCAGTGTCGATCTATGCGATAATTTTTGCAAATGAAAAATTGAATCCCAAACATATATTGAGCTGATTTCAAAAATATTTAAAAAATGGTGAATGGATTGAATATTTTCCATTGCACGTCAACGATGCACTTGAATATCGTGGACTAAACGTTTTCATGACCAATCCCGAAAATTATGTCATTGCAGCAAGAAATATTCCAGAAAGTCCCTTCGGAAGGAAATTTTTGTCGTTCCAATAGTAAATTTCACCGACAACCCGATAGAAACCAAATGTGCTGCCGAAATAACGAAACTTTTGAAGCAATTAAAAAAATATTTAGTTTATCGTGTTCAACAAAATGTCGACGATTTTTGACAAAATTTCATTTTCAGCGCACCATAGAGTCTTCTCAATGGTATCCATATGGTCCTCTATACGATAGAGAAGATAACTTGGTGCAGACTGAATATTTCGCGTCGAAATTCTTGTGATAATAATTCGATAGATAGAGTATGTGCAGAATTCGGTATCGTCTGATTAACGAAAAACTTTGCGTAACTTTAATCCTCGACGTGCCATTTTTTCAGTCGTTCAGCTGTTTCGTAATATCCTTCAAATATGAATGGGGCATCGATTGTTTCTGGAAGCATCGAAAATGATATGAAAGGACGAGATGCGAAGGAGAATATTTCGAAGCCTCAGAAAGAGCCTGAAATCATGAAATACGAGAGTTCCGCCTCGTAACGCTGGGAAAATCCATAAAATATAATCGACAGTGGTGGACCATATAAATTTTCAAAATTTCATGACGCTGTGTAGCTGCTACCGCGATGTATACGTGTGCATGTATAATGTATCGGTTATAGAACGGAGGAAATCTGCAGTTCCGAGCAGGGCTGCGCGTTGTATAGGAAATTATGAAAATCCAGGCACGACGTCAGTTCCCAGTTAAATCGCTCGCTGCCAGCAAAGAGGGCGTAATTCGTTCGATTTACCATTTTTTATCGGTGGCGAGCCGCCCTTTTTCGGAGGGTATTCAGCTACGTATGCGAATGGGGGAGTCTCGTAACGCGAGCTTTCGGCTCTGGTAAGTGTGTGGAGCTTTTCGCTGCTCTCTCCCTCTCGCACACTCACGTGCGCGCGCTCACACTGCACATACACATGAACGATCTCTCTCACGCTTGCCCTGCTGCTATCTTTCTCTATCTCGCTTGTGCTCTTGAGCCATATCGTGGGAGAAACGTGGCTGGCAGTGGCACGAAAGAGAACCATTAATGATGCATTGCCCGTTGGCGCTAGTGGAGAGTCCAGAACAGTCATAATGACCTCCAGTCGACTGGGTGGCGAGCCCTGTTTGCTGGACGCTCTATCCTCGTGTTTCTAGTATGACCATGTACTCGTATATTTTTATATTTATGTAGATAACGTAAATGCAATGTATAATGGAAACTTTGGAGCCATCGTACTTCCGAGTACGATTTTCTTATGGTTTATACTTCATTGTGCTGCTACGAGTGAGCCCAACTTTCCGCATGATGTTTGAATCGTTGCAATGCAACGGAATTAATTAATTCTATTTTTTTTTTTCAAGCAGAGCCAAAAATAAAACTGCAGTCTCGGTCTACGACAATTTTTGCAAATAAAAAATTCAACGTCAAAGAAATATTGAGCGATTCTAAAAATTCTTAATGAATTGAATATTTTTCGTTGCATTCCAACGATCCACACTCCAATGTCGTTCTTTCGGCGCCCTCACAGGCCATAAGTTTAAAAAATTCATTTTTTATCATTACAACTTGCTCTTATTCATAGAAATGGATAATCGTTTGATTCTTCTCTTTAATCTTCCGATTGAAAAGAGAAAAATACGAAAATTAGTACAAAGTCACGATTGAACGAGAGATTTGAAATAATTTAATGAGACTCCCGGGTGTTTGTATCTTTAGCTCATTCCAGTGAGTGCGAGGCCAATTAAACACTTTCCGATGTTTGGCAAGAAGTGGGCAAATGCGCATATAAAGATTTAACAAGCATCGCAATGGCGTGATATTCTAGACATTAATTTATAGCGTCGTTACTTCCCGAAGAATATTATCGGCGGCCTGTAATGCCTGGACCGAGGAATAAAGAGGATTTTCCATTTTAAAAAATGCATAAAAAGGGATGGATTTATCGATTGGAGTGGGATAACGAGGAACGGCAATGAAACGATACGTTTATATCTGCAAAGCGCACTCATTCGGCATGAGACGCTCTCGAAATAATGTCGATCGACATTATTTATCTTTATTTCTATCTCTTATAACATAATAATCGAAAAAATTGTGTCACACTTTTTTTTTCATCGCTGGCTAAAGATTGCACGTGGATTACACATGCAGATTACGTACGAGTGCAGTAATAATAATACCTTCAAAGAGAAATACCGAGACAGCCTGATGTATGGAGAGAAAACGGACAAATGCACGCATGTGTGCGTCGTATTTATATTCCATACCACACGCACACACTTTACATGAGATGCATAGGTTTGTCTTTACTCCCCCATCCCCCCCTCCCCGGCTGTTCTCTTCTCTTTCTATCGGTGTGTTTCTCCATTTCTCTGTCTCTCTGTCTCTCTATTTCTCTCTCGCTCTATCTGCGCCTCTTCACCCCTCCCCTATTTGCATAGAAGCGTCAGCGTCAGGGTTTATGCTCCCCCATTAATTATGCACCGCGTCCAATGAGCCGCGCGCGCGTCGCGGCTAGGAAACACCGCCCTATCCTGCATATATATCGTCCATGGGCTGGTGGCGATCCATACACCTATCTTAACACCCTGATACATATATACATGTATAATATACATTATGTAACGCATATACAAGTGAGAGAGAGAGAGAAAGAGAGGCCGAGCGATGTACTCGACGTAGAGTTCGGTTTCTTAAATATTCGGTCTTTTTTTTTCAATTCTTTTCAATTCGATCACCTCTTTTTCATCCCAGTGCTCGGCTCTCTGGAATACATCTATTTAAAAAGGGTGGCTATACACAAAAATGTTGCCATGTTAAAAGCATCGGTAAATTCAAAATTATGGGAATTTGATGAAATTCGGCGACCATAGTCTTTCGTATTAAATATGAATTTACAAATTTTTCCAAGATTTTTCTTCTACATTGTTTTCGAGTAATTGAACACTAGAGTTTCCATGCATAAGCATAGAATTCAGATATATATTCAGATATATTGTAAACTCAAATTATTCGACAACTATGTAGACGAAATGAAAAAAAAAAATTGTGTCATCGTCTCTGATGATAAAGAATATTATCACCAAATATTGTTAAATTCCTATCATATCGTCGTATGAACTCTGCTTTCAAAAAAATTGAATAAATTGATGAATTCCGTTGCATTCCAACGATGCGAAATTCAACATCATGAGAAAATCTCAGGTCTTCGTATTCATTGTCTGCTTTCTCGCCGTTTTAACAACATATCGTTAATTGCCTGAAACATATCGTTATATCGCATTATCTGGAATAAAGAGTAGAGAGAGAGAGCGAGATGAGGAGTTTGAATTGGACGAAATGAATCATTGAACTTGTCGATCTCGATAAATCTCTACGACGACGAACGTTTGCGAGATAGTAATTTATCCACTTATGCTATGCACACACATCGTGGAAAATCATTGGGGGCGAGTATCGATAGGGAAAGCGAAAGATATAGAGCGACAGAGGACACGTATGGAGCTGCTGTCATTCGCGAGGTCGTCCGAGGTTATCTTATCTATTGTTGGTTCTCGCTGTGGCCGCCGTGCAGCGACGAACCCGATTGCTGAGTGCGCATTGCACACATAGCATGTCAAGAGTGAGAGAAAGCGAACGATAGAACGACAGGGGGAGTAGATACAGGGAGCACGACGCGTCGGTCTGAGCATAGCCAGGCACCGACCACTTTTCTTATCGCGACTCCACCGTGCCGGTACAGTACTCTGCGTCGAACGAGACTCTACTAATTTCTATGAGCCCATCGACGTCAATTTTACAATCGAAGGAACCATCAACCTTCATGCGTTTCCCCATTTTTCCTCCTACTCAATCCTCGATACGTCATTCCTTCTCTCTAACGCGGAAATAAAAAATAGAAAACTACAGAAATTAAGAATTTATCAGAATGATGCATTTATTTGCATCGAAATTATTCCCGACCCTCCATCGTGCACTTTTCAGCTGTAGGCATTGATGACGTTGTAGTTTGCATCTTTGGAATGCAACGAAATTTTATTTTTTCTGTGGTTATGCTTGTTATCCAAATGTAGAATAGAATCATGATGACAAAACGATCGATTTTCGTGACCGAAAAAGTATATCAACTCGAAAAATTTCGATGGCTTTCTAAAATTGAATGAATCATCAATAAAAATGAATATTTTTCGTCGAAATTCAACGTTGCGACTTTCAGTTTCGTCAGCAAATGGGTTTATGACGTTCAAGTTCAGAATGCCATGAAATTCTATTTTTTCTGAGGTTATGCTTATTATTCAAATGCAGAATATAATAACGATGCTGAAACGTTCGATTTTTGCGATCCAAAAAGTATATCGGCTCGAAAAATTTGAATGATTTTGAAAGTTCAACGAATGGTCGATAAAAAAAAAAAAAATTTCGAGTCGAGCGAGTGTTGAGAATTTCACTAGACGTGTATGAGGAAGAAACACAGAGTTTTTGAAGTTCCTCATTGCAATTATGAGAAAAATTCACATTAAAACGTCTCGTAATCTTATTGTCGAATTTCACAGTAATTTAACGATTTTTCACTATTGGCACAGATGTATATTTTTATATATAAGTGAAGGGAATAGTAAGGGAAGGGAAAGCGTGTGCGGCTGAGAAGCGACAAGATGGAAAGAGATGGAAATAGGAAGAATAGAGAAGTGTGACGGTGGCGAGCGGAGACGAGCACGCGAACTACAGAAGGGTCACGCGCGTCAAACAGTCCGCCTCTTCGTCGTCGTACTCGTCTTCGTATACTCGTCACATTCTATTCTTCCTCTCGCAGCGTTCTCTTTCCTCGTTCTTACGGAGCATACCAGACTCGATATAGTCCTCCCCTTTCCCATCAGCCTCCCATCGTGACCGCGTATATCTGTCCATGTCACGAACGCCTCGAGCCGTCACACGTCGATATAAGATCGTGACGACGTTACAGATACATCGTTCTACGTAGCTCCTTTAAAACTATTTCGAAATAATTTTTCGCGATACGCCAACTATTTAATATTTTTCATTGTTTCCGAGTTGAAATAATTATTACAGATAAATCAAAATATTTTCAATCAATTTGCGAAAAATGTTGTTGAAAAGTTTCGAAAAATATGAAGAAATACGAAAAACACATGATGCCGAAGTTTGTATCGTTAGAATGCAACGGAATTAATGAATTAATTATATTTTTTTGAAAGCAGAGCCAAAAATAAAAATGTAGTGTCAACGAAAGTTAATTGAAGTTACGAAAATCTAGTGGACTCCGATATTTTTCGGGTTATTCGATCGCGTACGAGATTATAAAACGATTTACATTTTCTGTGACGTCATAAACGCTTTACTATTTTTCAAGATCCCATACGCTCTGATGAAAGAGTGAAACTCTCCATGTGTGAATCAGTGAGGAACTTGATTCACAGGCAAGTTTGAATAATGCGAAAAAAATGGGTATATAGTTTCTTTTCTTCTCGCGTCGACTGCGTTCGTGTCATTTGAATTTTAGTGTCGGTCCTGCTTTTGCATTATGTTTCAGATGACATATTTATTTATACAAAGTCTCACTTTGAAGAGAAATTATGGAGAATATTGAGAGCTAAAGGGGTGAAAGAAAATTTGTAAAAATTAAGCTGTGCAACAGAGACAGAAAAGCCTCGGAGCAGAAAGTATTATATGTATGGATCGTCGCTTGCAGAGCATGTACATAACGTAGACTTATGTATACATAAAGCCCGAGGGATTCACTGGAGTTCTCCCATTTCTAGGTAGACTGATGCTCTTACTCCTGAGAGCTGCCTTCTGACTTCGTTTCTCTCTTCTCTCTCTCTCTCTCTCTCTCTCTCTCTCTCTCTCTCTCTCTCTCTCTCTCTCTACCTTGCTGTATCTTCGCGTTGGCTGCTGTACTGGCTTACATCAGAGGGAACTCGTCTCGAAGCTCTCAGCACGGAGCGTCGCCTCTCGCTTGCTCTCCGGGTGCACACACCCACCGATCTTTCACCGCGTTCTCCTTTTGCCACGTGCAGCATCCTGGCGGAAGAGAGACAGAGAGATTCCTGCGCAAGGAGCTCTCCGGTATATATAATATAACGAGGAGACGTAAACCAGACCCGATATGTTCTCGCGCCCGTCTCCTCGTCCTCCTCCTCCTTCCTCCTCCCGTGTACCTTATACTTTGAGCAGAAACGTTCTCGCGCATATGGATCCTCGAACAGGAAGGCATTCTCGACTGGCTAGAGCTCTTCCTCGAGAGCATAAAAAAAAAAACGCTCCAACTTTTGCCTCCGCGTGCACTCGTCTCGGACTTTCTTCATCCTCGTTGTTCGTTTTCCATTTTTCGCCAATTTTTTGTCATTTCAATTTTCATTTTTTGATGGTCGATTGGCGGTGGGTCGCTTGATCTGTACATACTGGTGCAAATTTGCAGCCACGAAAATTTCAAGTGTAACAGGTTTTCAAAATTGCTTATTTCTAGAATTTGACCATTTTTCGGAATAAAATTTTATTTTTTAATTTTTAAAATTATTGCAATCGATTACTCGGGACATTGTACCCCTAAAAAATATGGTTTCAAGATCAATTTCATGCATTCATCGAAGAAATACAAATTTTTTAAAAGTCGATGTGCAAATTTGCTTCAGTGTGTTGAGCGCGTGACCTCGAAGGGAGTATGCGGTCTACGGCTTAATTTGGATTACTAGAAATTTCCCTTCGTTTCGAAAATCCCGCCGAAAGCGAGCAAAGTTCGCGGTTTCCGAGTTTGGAATTTGAGCTCCCTCGGGATCTTGCTTTAGTCTCGTCGCAACGATGCCGCAACCCTATCGATCTTTCATTTTGTTCCTTGGGCTCGAAATTGAGAAAAAATGAATGCGTTCACGCGATCCTTCTAGAGTCAGAGAACGGAGGGGCGAAGAAAATGCCGCAGGATGGAAAGGAGAAGATGAAAATTATTTAGATAAGCATAGAAACGCAATCAATCAATTGGTCTTTGGATAAAAATCTGTAGACGAAGTTGCATCGGTCCGAAGTGACGTGGATGTAACTTCCGGTCGTATCTGAGAGCTGTACGTGTATAATGCATTTTTTCATGCGCTCCATAGGTAGTGAACGAAAAAAAGAAACTTGAATTTTCTTCTACGGACCTAATCAGGTTGATGGGACGTTACGATCTGGCGTTCATCTCCATTTTCATTAAACATAATCAATCAATATTTCCGCATCAATGCTCCACGTTCTCTGATTATTTTATATTCCATCACCGTCAAATAAATATTTTAAATAAACTTTGTTCCGGGCTCACTCGTTCTTCGTTACATCGTACACGAACTTTCAGTCATCAATCGGGGCTGATCAATCTTTTCTACGATTCGAGACAGGAGAGCACCCTAAAGTTTTATCATCGAAATCGTAATCCTCCCCCATCGACCGAAAAAGTCTCATTCGAATGACGCACTGGAAAATCGTCCGCCGAAAACTCCACGGAGAAATTAGTTGCGCGGTTTTTTTTTTTCAAGTGCGCGTATATATCAGCCGCGAATACACACTCCTACAGAAAAACTCCCAGAAATCCACACATTCGTATGAAATGCGAAACTAAAGCGTATTCGCGTGGAGCACGGGGAGGGGGGACGTGCAGTCGTTTGAATACGCAACGATATAGAGCGATAACAACGCGTGGTTCGTATACCGCAATATAATGATACCCGGGATCGTGTCGATCTATATATACGTGACCAGAGCTATATGTCTGTATATCGGAGGGGGAGTAGAATCAGGGAGGCGTGTAAAACCGGGTAGAGCGAACGAGAGGGAGAAAGAAGGGAATAGCTGGGCGGATAAGTAGAAAGAGAAAGAGTGGTGGTGAGCGAAAATGATGCCGAGTGCCGGACGCACGCCTTTAATGGCTTTCGCGTGACGCGCCCGTTGACTCTCGCGGGATTCGATTCCGCTCCACCCCCGCAAGTTATATGAACACTCTTTTATAAATACGTATAGATATATGTATACGTTGGTATAATAACTGTGTGCGAACTTCTGGCGATAACGAGGCCCACACGTACTACACGTTCGCACGAAAACCACGCACTCTTTTCACCCCCGCCCGCACGAGTCCCGCTCACTCGTTATATTATACGCTCGCCTGCTTACCCCACATTGCGCCCATATACGTGTTATTAACACGCTACCATTCGCGTACGTATGCACAACTCCCACTTTGTGCATTTAAACATATTTTTCTAAGTATGGACTTAATTCTATGCGGATCTATAAATACGTGCAGTTAAGCAATCAAATTAAAATACGACGTGACACGATGGAGACGAAAAAGAGTTCTAATTTCGTTGCGGCTCCTCGACTTATCTGCATATCTGGGCCCTCGGGAATTGATCTCGAACTGTCGGTTTTAATCGGTATCACGTGGAGTTTGCATATTGTTGGAATGCTACGAGATTTTTTTTTGTTCAATTTTATTAATATTCATATTAATTTTTTTTATTTTTATTTTTATTTTTTCTAAGCAGAGCCAATAATAAAACTGCAGTGTCGGTCTATGACGATTTTTGCAAATGAAAAATAGAAAGTCAAGCAATATTGAGGCCTTTTCAAAAATATTAAAAAATGGTGAATGGATTAAATATTTTTCATTGGACTCCAACGATGCAAACTTCAATGTCGTGCAATCGGTGCTGCATTTGAATTGACGTACAATCCTTGTTTAGTTTGTCTCTGCATAGAGGTGTGCGGCTTCAGCGTTTCTTTGTTTTTATTCCGAAGCTGCTTCACGCTGAAAAGTTTAAATTTCGACGTCGTGCCATTTCCTTTACAACAGGATTTTTTTTTTTTGACAACATTTTCGTGACGCTCATTAATTTATTAGAGAATGTTCGTCTTCGAATCGTAAGAAGTAATTTTTGGAACGACTTTTTTTATATTTTGCGCTCCAGCAAACATCAATATGTATTAGAGCTGCTTTAGACAATTTTTGGATGACGCAGTCCGAAATTTTTAGCAGGTTGATGGACCAAAAATGATCTCGGTCGATGGCAATGAAAAAATGGGGATCCATGCCTTTGCGCTGCTTACTAATCGTCGTAAAAAGTATTGCAAGGGCTTCGGATATTGGTGTGGTTGTGTGTGTACGTAGGCAGAGCGTGACTAGTGTCATCCATGCAGGGCTTGGTTATACAGGCGAGAGAGATGTACTCAGAGATGCAAGAGCCCGGAGAGAGCGCGCGAGCGAGAGAGAGAGAGAGAGAGAGAGAGAAAAGGACGGAATAAACGCAGAATTGCGGGGGAACGGGTAGGAGAATCGAGGGTGTCGGTGAACGCGCGATGCCGTGACATCCCGCCGCCACACTACCGAACTCGTGCACACGGTTCGCCTAGTCGGCCACCTCCAACCCTCGTCCGGCTCACCCTCATCCGGCGCACATCGCTCTCTCGTCCTTCAGCCCTCTATATAGGACTTTCCTCTGTCTCTCTCACGCTCTCCCTCTCTCTCTCTCTCTCTCTCTCTCTCTTTCTCTCTTTCGTACTCTCTAGTATGCTCCCATCGATTGCTAGCAATGGAACGGGCTGGAGTACCGTGATCCAAAGCCTATTCCTATATTAGCCACGTCCTTTCGTCCCCTAGAAATTCATACTGTATATATTCCGTACATAGTTGTATATATATACATATATATGTACATAACAACCCCCGTACGGTTGTCCCTTTCCAACCTACGGCTCGCCGTGCTCCCCGAACTGCGAGCTACGGTTCTAGCTCTCGCCGTTAATCCGTTTATCGCGTTACCGCCACCACCGGCGGCCCAGCAACCTCCGCCTCTTCCTCCACTCTCTCCTTCTCCTCCTCGATTCCGTCTCACCGCTGGCACCACCGACACCACCCTGCTGGCTCACGATGTGCTCGAGCTCTCCGTGTACGCTCTCTCTCTCTCTCTCCCCCTCTCCCAATGCCACCAACGTCGACGCCAAAACTCCATATAGCAATCTCCGGGATCCTATACACATTCGTATGGGTCATTTCACACCGACTCTAATATTTCTCTGTTTTCACTTTTTTCTCCCAACTCTTTCGTCATATTTCCAGATGCGAACAGCTCGAGTTATAAATTTCAAAAGATTTTACCTCCGACACATTTTTCGTTCAATTCAATTCTTGATTCTTGGGTTCATTAGCTTTTCACGATGTATTTACGATTCACTCCTCTCATATGTCCTTTACGGGATCGTTGGAATTGACGAAGCTCATGTCTAACTTTGATCGTTCCTCGACTTCGAACTCTACGTCAAGGATTTTCAAGATTTTCAGCATCCAAAATATTAGAAAAATATTGGACTGACTCTTGGATTAGTCTATGAAAGTTTCGAGTCGATTGGTTTATACTTTTGAGAAAAATAACGAGCTGCGACCTTCTCTATTCGACTCGGTGACACGAGATCCAGAATTTCGAGCGTTTTGCATCTCCTTGATGCTGGCAGGCCGAGTTAACGGAACGTTACGGCGTTAACGATGAATATGTCTGAAGTTTGCATCGACGCAGTGCCACGAAATGAGAAAAAACAAAATGATTCGTTACTTTTCTATTTTACGAATTCATTCGTGAGATCCAAAAAAGGCAAAAGGCACATTAAGAAAAAAAAAGTGACGAATCATTTTTTTTTTTTTCATTTCGTGGCATTACGTCGATGCAACCTTCAGGCTCATAACGATGATGAGTTGTTAGGAGTTCGAACGAACAGGATGTCGGACACTTTCACGAGATATCGGGAATGAAATGATTTTTTTTTTTTTTTTCATAACTAAGTACATGGGGACTGATTATAATTGCTCTAGTTGGTGTGGAACGCGTTATACGTGGATTAGGTTATGTAACCCCTCTTTTTCACCCTCGAAGCGCCACCGGCGTATTTCTATAGAGCTCACAGGTTGCCGGCACATTTGAAAGCTACCGTCTGTGCTGTACGGGGCATTACTACTGGCACGAGCAGTTGTTCAGCCCCGTTAGCTTTCTACTCTATATATACATCAACAGAAATATATGTTCTACCTTTCATACATCGCGATGTCTAGTGCCATTGCCTATCTAGCCTCGCATTGAGTTTGTTTTGCTCCCGAGCGTAGAAAACTGACAGCGAGAGAGAGAGAGAGGGAGAGCTGAGCGCGCTTGCATGCGAAAATGGCCAATTAGTGAATGAAAATTCACGTCAATCGGCTTTTCAAGAAAATCCTAACGAATGACATAAAAATATTTTCGGTTTCGAGTCTGTGGAGTTTCTAAATTTCGTTTTTTCTGGCTCGAAATTTCATTTTTAATTCCGCACCTTTTCATACATGGATTTTCAGTGAAATTGGAAATTCCGATCATTTCTCCGAATCACGAATGACCTTGAATAACTGGCCGAGCACATTTTTACTTATGAAATGTTCGTGTTCTGAATTTTTTCATTTTTCTCATTGTCGAAGTACCTGAAGAATTGCAGGGGTAGAAGAGTTGGAGATGGAGAGGAAGAGAGAGGGAAAGAAAGAGAAAGAAAGAGAGAGAGAGAGAGAGAGAGAGAGAGAGAGAGAGAGAGAGAGAAGTGGCGAGCATTAATCATCCCTTGAGCATACGCCATGGCCAGCCGGGGCTCCTCCGACCCTAAAACCGCCGCTACTCCTGCGTCAGTGGTGCTCGATCATCCATTTCATGTCGTGTGAAAGCTTTTACTCTCCCTCCGTCCCTCTCTTTCTCTTTCTCCTTCGTTAGGGCAAGTTCAACGACAGAAGCGTCCAAGTATAAGCTGTTTCACGTTAACTCGAAACTTCCTTTCTTAGATGTCCTCCGGTTCCATTCCCAAACACTTGGAAAAACCTGCATTTCTCTTATTCACTAATTTCCGATCCCGAGATCTCGATTCTCGTCAAATACAACGTCGAGTCGCTTCGACGCTTCATACAGGTGGCTGACAGTCTTTGAAAAACCCGAATGCATCGTTGAAACGACAAAACAACAAATTTAATATCGAGACCTGTGGCAAGTAAGAATTTTTTCGAAAAAATTGCATTCACAGCATAAAGGAAACAGTTCACATATTATTTGAGAAAATAATTTCAAACTCTTCCAAATTTTTTTACGTGTCGATTTGTGTGTTGGGATTTTTTCAATTTCCACATCGATATTATCCCATGCAATTGATGATGTTGAAATTTGCATCGTTAGAATGCAACGAAGAAAATTAATTGATTCTATTTTCTTGGTAGACCTGAGAATAAAATTGCACCGTTGGTCTATGACAATTTTTGCAAATAAACATCGGGTATCAGAAAAATATTGAGGTGGTTCCAAAATTGAAAAAAAAATGCTGAGTGGATAAAATATTTTTCGTTGGATTTCGACGGTGCAAACTTCAAGGTGGTTGGAATTATCATTTCGAACATTCGACAAACGTAAAGAAACACAGGATCGAGGTTTTGACGATAAAAGTGGCAAATATTATGTCGGGACCAGAGTTGAATCGTCGTCACTGGTTCGAGGTCTAATCGATGAGAGGTTTCCTCTATTATAAGTGTGGAGTATAGCAGAAGGCACGAAAATCCATGTACCAGGGTGGTGACCGTCCGAGTTCTCGTCGTCGTTCGACTCGCTCGTTCTCTCGGTTAGACGTAAATCTAGCCAATGCTGATATATCGAGTCTGGCATACTTTTCCACGGACGTACAGTACTACGAGAACGTACGAGAAACGTGAACGAACTTTTAAACGAACGTACCTCTCGGAATTCGCATGTATCTTGACTTTTGAAGTAAATTTAGGGCGCAACCAAGACCAAGCTCATAAGGCTTTGGATATCCACTTTAGTGACGCTCCAGCAAACGTCGCCAATAACGTTTACCACGTTTTTGACAATATTTTGATTTTTCCAAAGGTATCGAGACGAAATCTTCGTAAATAATGAATGCTGACCAGAAAATTGCATCGTCGTCTCGATACCTTTTGAAAAATCTAAATAAATAAATGAATAAATAAATAAATAAAAATATGAATTAAAAAATGTAAAAAAAATGAATAAATAAATAAAAATATGAAATGAAAAATCTAAATAAATAAATAACCACAAAATAAATATATATATATTCGCATAGTTTAGTAAAGCATGATCTCAGTCGTTTACGTGTCACGAGAGTAAGAAGAATATGGTTGTCCTTTGTTGAATGAGCGATTAAAGTGCAAGGTGAAATAAATGAGCAAGAAAAGCTCCCACATCGAATGGCCGCATGCTGGAGGAGCTGTGAGTACACACGAGGGTTGAATCGCGATGAATCTCTCAGCAGAGTTTCTCGCTAGCCGTGAGTTCTCTCGTACGAGGATAACCAACGAAATAATTTAGCGTAATCGTCTCTGGAAGACGAGAGTAACGAAAAGCAGGAAAGAGCGTGAAGAAGAAGAATAAGACGAAGCCCTATCGTGGTACGCTCCCGCATTGCCAGACGTGTGCTCGTCTAGGTTATTAACGGTGGTGCTATGTGCTTGAAAATAACATATATATATATATTCGACTAATCGATCTTCGTCGAAGTAACAGTCTCGGAGGAATTCTTCTATAAAGTAAAACGTCTTTCTCCCGAATAGCTAGACTTTCCACTCGGCTCTAGCAGAGCTCTTCGCGGTGATACGTCATTTTTATTACACAATTTCTATCTTTTAATCAATATCACGCTTCCCTTCGCTTTCATTTCTTCTCTCAATATCACGTTTTTAGTGAAATACTCGAATTCTGCTAAAATCTTTTTCTTTAATGTTCTAGCTTCGTGGGAAAAAAAGAAATTCGGTCAGGTTTTAGTAACAACTCGAAAAACGACGAGGCTGAAGTTCGCAACGTTGAAATCCAACGAAATATATTCATTTTTATTGATGATTTGTTCAAATTCCAAAATCATCGAAATTTTTCGTGCTGGTATACTTTTTGGGTCGCGAAAATCGATCGTTTTATCATCACAATTACATTCTGCGTTTTAATAATAAGCAGCGCCAGAGATAAAAAGGAATTTCGTTGGATTCTAGCATTGCAAACTTCCGCTTCATTCGAAACGACGACGATAAAGTTTGCTATTTGGTGAGGACAAGGTTTAGGATCCGAATACAAAAACGGCACGACAATTGTTTTTTTTTTTTTTTCATTTAACAATTAATGGGAAAACATTTTTTTCGTATGACGTTGAAGTTTGCATCGTTGGAATGCAACGAAATTATATTTTTTCTGTGACGATGCTTATTATTCGAATGCAGAATGTAAGTCTGATATGAGCCTGAAGTTTGCATGGACGCAAAATGCCACGAAATGAAAAAAAAGAAAATGATTCGTCAGTTTTTATTCGATTTTTTTTCTCTTAATTTGCCTCTTGCTTTTTTGGACCTCACGAATGGATTCGTAAAATAAAAAAGTGACGAATCATTTTTTTTTCATTTTGTGGCATTGCGTGTCGATGCAAACTTCAGGCTCATATTCTCATGATAGAACGATCGATTTTCGGGACCTAAAAACTACATCGGCTCGAGAAAATTCGGATGATTTTAAAAATTAAACGAATCGTCAATAAAAATATTTCTCGTTAGATTCCAACGATGCGAGCGTTCAACTTAATTTCTTCATTGAAACCCAAACTTGAGTAACATCTCCAAAGGGAACCATTATAAATCTGCATCGATCCGGTTCTCCGCTTCGGATATCGCTGCCGGATGGTTGGGAAAGGTTAAGCGAACACCGCAAGAGCACCTGCTTTTATATCTCCGTCTGCGATTAAGTTGCGTTGGACGTTTGTCATATGAGAATTCCTCACATTATAGTGCGACGTTCCCCTCTGGACGGTCACCCAAACATTGTTCTATGCTTCCAGCTTTACAACATTTCTCTACCAACCCTTAAATCGCTCCCGTAGCGTTTAACTTCCCTGCGCGCGATGCAATTCCCGGCTCCTCCTTTTTCTTGCGTCACGTGCCAGCGTTTTTTTTTTCACCGCGCGTATTCGGCTTGTTTTTTTCCCCCACTCGATCGTCCCTGGCATTTCGTTCCCTCTAGGAACGATCAGCAACTGACGAGACACTCAACATACATATATATTGTTTTTCAACCCCCATCGTGATCCGTCTCGTTGAGCGCTGAGCTGTCTGTTATGACTGAAACGTTGGAGGGATCGTGCAACAGTTAGTGGTCGAGCTTTCGTATCTCCTGGTGCCTCGGAACCCTCCGGAATCCTATAATCATCCACCGGCTCTCTCAACCCCGCTGCTTTCGCTCTTCTCTTTCTGCCCATTCGATTCGATACTCTCGTTAGCTCCGGACCGAGGCTCCAAATTTTTTTCCACCAGCAATAGGTGCAAAAAGAACGAAGGAGAGAAATACTAATGGGACTTCTCATTCTACTCAATAATAGCACGTTCTTCGGATTTTGGAGCATGTTCGATCAAGCGGAATATGAGCACGCATGTACCCGATATATCCACGAATCTGTCAGACGTGACAATGCATCAATCGGCTACTCAAGAGCAATTGTTACTTACGATACGTGCGCCTCAAAGTAGACAGGATTTCATCCATTTCTAACGTGTAGAGAGACTAATTTTATGTGCCAAATTTCATTCAATGAAAATTGACCCATCGAGAGCGATTGTCATCGGAGATTATTGTTCCGGAACTTTTTCAATTCGAACCCGGTTGGATAAAACTGTAGCGAGCAGTCGAATTAAAAAGGTTGGCTACATACGACAATATGATGAGGATTTAATAAAGTTTGGTACTAATATTCTTTTGCATCGAATACGATGGCACAATCAAAAAAAAAATTTTGTCTGCATAGTTGTCGAATAATTTGATCCTATGCACATGCATAAAAACTCTAGTGTTCAATAGCTCGAAAACTATGTAGAAGAAATTTTTTAAAACATTTGTATATTTATATTTAACCCTAAAGGGTATGCTAACCAAATTTCATCAAATTCTAATAATTTCGAATATGATAAGCATTTAATAAAATTTGGTGATGATATTCTTCAGCATCAAATACGATGACACCATTTTTTTTTCTATTCTTCGTCCACATAGTTGGCGAATAATTTCAGTTTACAAGAGGCACAAAAAATACCTCTATATATCTGAATCCTATGCTTATGCATGTAAACTATAGTGGTCAATTTCTCGAAAACTATGTAGAAAAAAAATCTAAAAAAATTAGTATATTCGCATTTAGTACTAAAGGGTGCGCTCACCGAATTTCATAAAATTCTATTTATTCCGAATTTTCCTATGCTTTTAACATGGCAACAGTATTGTGTGTAGCCACCTTCCTTAATGATTTGTGTCAGTGTTTGACAGGGTAGACGCTGGGCTACCCGCAACCGAAAGAAAGACTGAAAGCACGAACTTTTGAAAGTTGTCCAATTTTTTCTTCAATTGCTTAATCAAATATACAGCAGACGAAAAAAATGGAATTCTTTGACGGAGCGTGAAGAGGTTTTTTTTTCTCGTTTCACCGTGTTCGAATCTTCAACATCTTTCTAATTACTTTTCGCAAGATGCTGCAGCGTCTCCATGATGGGAGAAAAGGTTGGTTCTGAGGGCGTTGAATTCGAACAGCGCCATTATTGCTCGCGAGATATTCGTCGGCGAAATTGATTTTCTTTCGTGCCTAAATTAACATATTATATGCAATTTTTTTCCTCTTGGCAACGCAATCCAACGAAATTCTTGCGAGGTCGCTCGACGTTTCAATATTCAGGCGAGAAGGGAGGGTTAGGGAAACGAAGAAGCGATGACATCAGTGACGGAGCCCGGAGAAGATGGAGAGAGAAAAGGAGAGACCGAGAGAGTATCAGGGACGACGCGCTCACCAGCGGCGGTAGAAGGCCATTAGCCAAATTGCGAGGTGTCTGCTCGTTGTACCGCTCTATTACCTTCCAGAGCGAACATCTTTCTAGACTTAGTTTTCCTCGCTCTTTTCTCTCTTCCCCCCAACCTTTTCCTCTTCTCCTCTCGGTTTACTCTGTAATCCAATGTCTTGTTTTTTTTCTTTCCCTATGGCTGATTTCGCAATATGTCTGTCAGCCGTGAAGCTTCTCGCAGAATCGGACTTATACGGGCGTTGATTTTGCATTCTCCTCATCCCGGGATCCCCAACGTTTGCAGGAGCGTGTGACATTTTTTCGAAAAGATTTTTCCAAATTAATTCGGAAACATTACACATCGTCAAATATTTTCAACAAAAATATCGCGGTGTAGACATTTTTTTGAATTAACAAAAGTTTCAATGAACCACGAGTGACACTCCGGCCGCGGACATTCAATCAGCTGGTCGCTACTTATACGACACTATTCTCGTTAGCTCGACGAATTTCTTTCCCTGGTCAATGAATCTTCACATTCCCCTCGATCGTTCGACCGGAAAAAATCATTTTCGAAGTTTTTACTTGATCGAGTACCTCGTGGCATTACGTTTTTCAATACTTGGTCACGCACGTGCAAGAAGACTCAAAAATTCCGGTTATTTGCTTGAATTTTTGCATTTCCATTTTTTCATGATTCGGGGACAGTTTTATTTCGTGGCATTTTCTCAAATGAGGATTCAGGTTGTCATCGGTTCGTACTCCGTTGGGACGTCGAAATATTGCGTGGTTATGGTGGTTGGATCTTTCGTTCTTGAGCACGAAAACTATATATCGAGGCTCCGTGATTTTGCCGCAAAGCAAAATGCGTTTTTCGTATAGGAAAAGCGCGGACACTTTTTTTCCAAAGTAATAAACGGGTGTTGACTGTGTGTGGATGGAAAAATTTAATCGAGGGACACGTATATGTGTGGATGTCTTTCCCAAAGATAATATAAAGCCCCCGGCAAAGCATCAAAGCACCTTGCGGTTGCGAATGACGTACGCAGAGCTGGCTGACCGAGTTGTTCCATGCGGTTTTTAAAAGTGCGAGTACGTTGTGTGAACCAGAGTGATGAGGGAGTAAGAGAGTGATCGGAATGAAAAACGATAATCCGAAATTGCACAAAACGATGAGAAGGAAATATGCCGAACGGGAAGATGCTCGATTTTAACGAAATTTCAATAAAAAGTCAATTCCGTATCATGCAAGTTTGATAAACCTGATGAAAAAGTCTCGCCAGTCCCTGCGCTAATAGGATAGTGAGCACGTTTAAAACGGTCAATTTTATTGAACTTTCTATCGTTGAAGTCCAACGAAAAATGTTTTGTGCATTTACGTTTTTTTTTGTTGTATTTTTGGAATAACTTCAATATTTTTCAGGCACGACACACTCCCTTTGAGGTCACGCGCTCACCACAATGGTGCAAATTTGCAATTCGACTTTTCAAAACTTTGTGTTTCTCCGAAGAATGCATGAAATTAATCTTGAAACGATACTTTTTAGGGGTAGAATATCTTCAGTAATCGATTGCAATGACTTTGAAAGTTGATAAATGAAATTTTATGGTCGAAAAATGGCGAAATTAAAAAAAAAAGAATTTTGAAAACCTGTTACACTTGAAATTTTCGTGGGTGCAAATTATCACCAGTATGGTTGTCGCCGGGATATTTTTTCATTTGCAAAAATTGTCATAGACCAATACGGCCGTTCAATTTTTGGCTTTGGTTTCAAAAAAATTGAATAAATTAATGAATTCCGTTGCATTTCAACGATGCAAACTCCAACATCATCGTTTCAATGATTACCCCTCCTGCTCAGCTCTGCATTTGGTCTTTTGTCAAAACGAAAATCATTTCCAAAATCCGAGCATCGCAACACACAATGTTCGAAAGGAATCAGAAAATATGATGATCGAGGCGTGAACTGAGTGATGCGTTTCTGGATGCAGTTTTGAGCGGGAAAGGAAAAGGTACAGGCACGTAATCTTTATACATTTTGAGTAGTTGGTACTTGAGCACACTGTCTCTTTTAGCGAGGAGTACGGCGAGGAAGGCCGAGAGGCAGAAAAGATAAAGAGGAGCAAAGAGAGAGAGAGAGAGAGAGAGAGAGGGAGAATAAAGAGGATGTACTGGACGAAACTTTGACGGTGTGGAAGACTGTGAAGCGGTACCGGTTCTATCGTGGCGTTACCACTGAGTTGCTGTGCAGCCACCGAGGTACAGTATCCAAGAGAACGGAGAGCTCGTTAAAGATGCCCTCGACGTCCGTATATAGCGTGAGCGAAAGCTGCAGCAGCGAGCGAGAAACCTTTGGACTGTCAAGCAAGAAGGGCGCAAGTTAAATCTCCAGTTACATAAAAATACGCTCAGTTACGTTCTTTTGTTTCGTTGCAACTATATTATATCTACGTGATATTATAGGTATATATATTTGTGAGTAGGTAAACTTGTACATAGGGATCTCGTTGGCTGGTGCAGCAGCTTTCCTCCTCTCCAGAAGCTTTACGCCAAAAAGCAGCAGCACCCGAACTCTACACATAATGCTGGACCACATTTATATCTATGTGCGAATAAATGCATCCGCTCAGCCAGCGAAAAAGCTACACATTTTCTATATACCCCAATATATGAATACATGCGAATATATATACTTATATATAAATAACCTGCGTGAGGTAAGCAGCGTATGTTTTTCGCTGCTGAAATGTTCATCGGATGCTTCCATCGATGGACAGCAAGATTTTTTAGAAAATTTTCCTCAACCCTTTGTCGTATTCTCATTTTTAGCATTCCCGATGTAACGGCGTGGGCAATGAGGACATTGAAGTCTGCATCGTTCGAGTCCAACGAAAAATATTTTATCGATTCACAATTATTTTGTTTTTTTCGAATCGCCTCAATATTTCTTTGATATTCAATTTTTTAATTGCAAAAATTGCCATAGAATGACACTGCATTTTTATTTTGGGTTCTGATTTCAAAAAAATTGAATAAATTAATGAATTTCGTTGCTTTACAACGATGCAATCTTCAACACCATCGAGGAATGTTAATTCGTGACAATATTCGATGTAACGTTGATCATTTCTAGCAAATTAAATTTTTTCAAAGATTTCTCGTCCACGCTAACCTCCGCAGTGTTCAATCGGCGGTTGGGGATCGCATAACAATAGCATTTTGAACGACTCAGTCTAATGAAATCACCTGTGAGTCGATCGTTGCTGCTTATGAGTTGAGATGAAAAAGTCGATTCATCGGTATATAGTGATACAGTGAAATCCTATCGACACGATTGCTAATCGCAATTCTATAGGAATATGGTGCGTCTATATTCCCTGATAAATATAATTTTGCCGGAATTAATTAATTGATTCCATTTTTTTTTGCAAGCAGAGCCAAAGATAAAACCGCAGTGTCGCCCAAGACGATTTTTCCAAATGAAACATTGCAGAATGTCAAAGAGTATTGAAGCGATTCCGAAAATACAAAAATAAAAAAATATGATGTTGAAGTTTGCATCATAAGAATGTAAGGATCTCGTTAATTTATTAAATTTTTTTTTAAAGCTGAGCCAAAAACAAAACCACAGTGTCGTCCAAGACGATTTTTGCAAAGGAAACATTTCAGAATGTCAAAGAAATTGAGCCAATTCTAAAAATACAAAAAAAAATATCATGTTGAAGTTTGCATCGTTGGAATGCAACGGAATTCATTAATTCGTAAATGAAAAATTGAAAGTCAAAGAAATATTGAGACGATTCGAAAAATATGAAAAAATCGTGAATCGATAAAATATTTTTCGTTGGATTCCAACGATGCAAACTTCGATTTCGTAAAAAAATGGTGAATGTATCGTTCTGTAGCAGACAGATGAGCAGGTGGATGTAATTTAAGGATCTGAAATGTTGGCGGCAATTAATGGAAAAAGATGGGGGCTGTAGTGCGTAGAAATAATAATAATAGCAAAATGAAAGAAGTGAGGATAATAATAATATGGGAAGAGCGCGGCGGGACATTTAGGCGATGGTGCGCGGCGGCGTGTGTGCTGCATCGTGTCTGGGGCGCGCGGCCGAGAAGAGAAACGCGCGGAGTCTCGGCAGCGAAGCGTGTACGACGGTGGCAAAGGCTTATCCTTCTTTCTCTCTTTCATTCTTTATTTCCTTTTTCTTTCTCGCTCTCTCGCACTCTCTTTTCGTCGTCGTCGTCGTATAGTTTTTGCTCGTTTTGCGCGAGGGTTCGCGTCTCTCCGATCCCGGAGAGTCTTCTCGCTCCGGCAGTCTCACGTCTCTCGATGCTTGTCTCTCGCTTCTCATGCTCATCCTCCTTCGACGCTCATCTCTGCTAGGCTATAGCTATTGCCAGTAGCACCGGGCGCGGAACGTTATACCGCGGGCGCTCTTATTTTTCTCTCTCATTCAAGCCCGGAATCCCGAAGCTCCGTCTCTCATCGTCGTTCACCGATCTTCTCTCGCTTTCTCCTCTTGCTCCTCCTGCCCGAATGTTTGCGATCTCTCGACTCCTTCACTATCACCGCTGCACGCACCCGCACACACGTGCCCATATATATACACAGAGGCAAATATACACCAGACGTTTCTTCGAGCTGTGCGCCTTCTCTTCGCTCTCGCTTTTTAACTCGGGCGCTTCTACCCTACACCTTTACAGTTGTGCTCCCTTCGCGGCTGCTTTTTTTTTTTTTTTTTTTCTTCTTTTTTTGTCTTTCTTACGGTTTTTGTTTCTTTGGTTCTTTTTTTTTCTTTTCTTTCCTTTCTTCCGGTTTTGTTT
>JAPYYS010000366.1:0-10255 GCA_030522525.1 Campopleginae sp. 14b
ATTTATTTATTTATTTATTTATTTATTTATTTATTTATTTATTTATTTATTTATTTATTTATTCATTTATTTATTCATTTATTTATTCATTCATTTATTCATTCATTTATTTATTTATTTATTTATTTATTCGTTTGTTTATTTATTTATTTATTCCTTTGTTTATTTATTTATTTATTCCTTTGTTTATTTATTTATTTATTTATTCGTTTATTTATTTATTTATTTATGTATTCGTTTGTTTATTTATTTATTTATTCGTTTGTTTATTTATTTATTTATTTATTTATTCCGTTCAGTGACAATCTGAAAGCGTCGTAGCATTTAATAATTTTTGGCAAACTGTTTTGGTTGCTTTGCCGTTCTATCGTATTTAATTTAGAGTAATTTTTATTTCTGATGTATTGCAATCACACATCCAGTTTTTTTGCCTTTTGACGGTTCGAACCGCCTGCCAGATAGTTTCGTGTCTTTTCGATGACGAGAATTTGTACTCGCGTGATAAGAAAGGAAAGGAGAGGGGGAAAGGAAAACGTACCGCTCCAGTGAGTACGATCGGGTATCACCTGTTTGGTGTTGGAGGCTCGACTAATAAGCGGTTCATGCAACGCACCACACACGTGGGTGTGTCATACACTCGAAGATAGGGTTGTTTGAAAAATAATAACGCGCTTATTACGCTCGAGGCATTTCACGTTGAACGGATTTTATAATTCAATAAATAATTACTTTTCCATTTTGTAATTCAATACGTGAATGATGGCATAGAATAATTGACTGAAACAAAAGTGATCCCAATTGTCCGAGATCCAGTCAACGCCGATTTGGAACGTCCAAGCCGATTCATAAATTTTTGAGGTTAGGTGGAGTGTAGAAATTACTTTAAGTAATTAGCGATTAATTAATTAATCTTCTGTTCGTGCGTCCTCATGGATTCGGGTTTTGTAAAGGCTTCAGAGTCACATTTAGTAAGAAAATCTTCCCGGAAATGAATTCATCAGACCGAAAGTGTTCCTAACCTCATATTTCCATGAAGCGGCCACGTCGCGATTCAAAAACGTTATATCTTTGGAAAGACTGAACCAATAGGCATGTAAAAAGCTGAGCACCTTAAGGTGAATGGCAGAAATGAGTTAAGCTCGAAAAAAGTAATTTTGGGGAAGAGAATTTTCAAAATTTGACGCTATCTCTCTCGCGCTCATGGCGGCCCGGTCGGAATGACTCATGAACTGGAAATCTCAGCATTTTTCAAGCATTTCGAAATTTCTCTTTCGATAACTTATCTAGAACGGAATGCCCGATGTATGTGAGTAGATACGAAACGTTTGAATACGCAACCCCAAAATAGATCATAACGAGAGTCGAAGTGAAAGCCGATATTTGTTAAAACAAAAATGAAATAAAAAAGGGAGGGGGGATAAGAACTTAATAAAAATGCCTTTCTACGCACTGGTATCGAAACGAGTCTAAATATACTTGGTCCTATGTTGCACATGGTATGGGTATTCATGTGTGCATATTTTGTGCAGTAGAGTATGAAAACGTTGGGTATAAAATGCGTATCTAAACTGGACGAGATTTCAGTGAAGTCAAATGAGCCTGGCAGGCTTGAGAATCATACTAGCTCGCTCTTGATAACGTTTGAGCAAACGAGGCTGCTTATAAAATAGGAACGTTCGTGTAGACGGAGTCTCAGTGCTCCAGATACCCGATCGTTCAACACACCGAGCCAAGGATGGCGATTGCGCGAACTCGAGTATTACGCCCCAAGGCTTAAACCACGAATTCCCATATCTGCCGACATTACGGCCCGAGTTCTAGTACAAAGTCTCTGATTCGCACATTCAGACTTTTTATTGACTGAACTAAAGAGCCTATAAAGTACGAGCATTGAGCGCGAGAGGGCGCTATACAGGGAGATCAAAAAATCGTTTCGACTCAATGGGGAATCGTTTTATTTTGGAATTCTGAAGAGAAAAGTCCTTTTCCATTTTTCTCTCCGATGGCCCGTTCACAAGATACACTAACGGATTCATAGTGACCAATGAGGTGTCGTGGGCGGAGGCATCACACGCTCCGCCCACTCGCTCCATTGGCTAGTGCATTAATTAATAAATATCTCGAGAACGGTGGGTCGTAGAGGAAAATGTATAAGGACTTTTCTTTTCAGAATTTCAAGATCTATCTAGCCTGCTACTAGGAGATCCAACTTTTCGCGCACACTGTATAAACCCAACGAGAACAGAATACCTGGCAACGGATTGAATCTCGTTACAATTAATTGCTCAATCACGCAAATTCTAGATCGAATTTCACAAATAATTGTCGCGGTATTCTAAGAAATGTTAATTAAGGAATTTCATTAAAATTCAATCACGAATCAAATTTGAGCAACTTTATAGATCACCAGAATAAAATCCCCCAGAAAATTCGATCTCATCGTTGAAATTCTTTAGCTTTTTGTTCTGGACCCAAATAATCCAACGCGATCATCAATAATTTCTACTCCCACGAGACTTTTCTGTCTCAGCTTTTTATTCAGCATCCCTTAACCTCTTTCGTCATCTTTAATCTAATCCAGACGTACAGAGATTGCAATAAAATGTAAAAATGGATCGTCACAGTTCCCATCGCCAAGGCGCGACCATTCTTCATGATTAATGCAGTTAAAGACTGAAGAGTGCCTCTGGCAACAATAGCAGTTTTCTCGCACAGATATCCGCCGCCTTTTGTCTCGTAGTGGAAAAAAAAATAATAATAAAAAAAAAAAAAAAAAAAAAAAAAAACAACAAACCAAAAAAGAAAAAAAAAAGAACAACAAAAGAAAAGATCGGCAATCGGTAACTGCGAATCGGCTCAAAGGAACTCGCTATTAAAATATTCTCGTTGCGTTGAAGCGTCTATCGTTCGAAACGAAAGAGGGGCAAGGAACGTGGCCACATAGTTACCGATCAATCCGATCCAGCTGGCGTTAATAAACACCGCAATTATCTCCTCCCGACTTAACAGCAGGGCGTGGAGAAGACTTTTTTCCTGCTGCTGTTACGCGATTGAAAACATGAGCCTCTGAGAAAACTCTCCAGAGTTTTAGGAAGGGCAACTGAAAATGGTCGCGCGATATATCGATCGGGAATCTTTTTAGTCTCGATCTTGATGACGATCACCTCGTCACAGTGAGCCAGAGCCTCGGGCTAATGACTTTGAGAGCTACCAAGTCGGGAAAACGCGAGGAAAAGAAAGAGGGAGACTGAATCATTGCTTCGTCGGGATAACAGAGTCGTTGCAAAATTTCTCCTGCCTTAACGATTCCAAAATCGCGATATTTCCGCTCGGAAAATCCAAAAATAGTGTCTACTTTTCTAAATCCAACCAAAACGTCACATTAATCTAATTGCGTGAATGCGAACGTTCCGCATTCTTTTTTAATTTTGTAAAAAATAGTCGATTTTCGTACCGATTCGAAAAATTTGAAATTTTTTTTTCGAAAATTCATTCTTTATCTCCATCGAATTTATTTATTCCAAATTTCTTTTTTATTTATTTTATTCATTTATTTATTGAATTTTTTATTTATTCATTTATTTATTTATATTTATTTTTATTTATTCATTTATTTATTTATATTTATTTTTATTTATTTATTTATTCATTTATGTCCAAATTCATTACAAACGTCAATTTAATCGAGCTCGTGAATACGAACGTTCAGAATATATTTCTAATTTCGTCAAAAAAAAAAAGCAATTTGCGTACCGATTCGAAAATTTGAAAAAACTTTCGACGCTTTTATGAAAAAAAAATAAAAAAACTAATTTTATTAATTGGAAAGAAAAAAAACGTTTCCCTCATTACAGTGACGGAAATTTCAATTGAGATCGTTTGTGCCCTCCCCATCGAATGATTACAGGCATTTATTCCGATCAGTAATCGAATCCATCAAATTTCTAAATTTTTCTTAACTCCTGATACGTTTTCTTCGAGCTGCGTTACGGCAATTCACATGAGGAATTATGAATATAGCCGCTTCAACGAACGCGCATGTTCCAACCTATTTTCAAATAGATTCGCAAAGGCTAATTTTAAATCACCCATACAGATATAAAGGTGGATATATTTTTATACAGCAAGTACTTCGATATTACGAGCCGACGTACTTTTCCTAGCGAAAGCTATAGACCAGCCCGCATTAATTTCCCGGAAGAAAACTAAGAGAGTGGAACTCGTTGCAAGTTTTGCCGTAACACTCGGACATTATTTTATAATGCTCAATGAAATATCCATCAGTTGAGAGAGAAAATGCGTAACACTTCGATCATCTGAGTAATTTGATTGAAAACGAAAAAAAAAAAAAAAAAAAAAAAAAAAATTAAATGGAAAAAAAATAATTAAAAAATAATAAATAAAAAAAAAAAAAAAATAAAAAAAAAATGTAAAAAAACTAAGAAATAATACATGAAAAAAAATATCGTTGGATGCAACTCCATCGCGTTAGATTGCAAGAATAATGCTTAATTAAAAGTGTTTAATTAGTTACGCGATGAATTTATAATTAATTAGATTTTTTATCATTATTACTTCATCCTCTATCCATTCAACAGGGATTTCGTAACGTTTTCTGTGATTTATAAAACCCAAACACACACTTTTCTAAATTCGGAACGATCATAATTATCCTCTGAACGATTTACTACCCAAGGGCTTGCGCAAAACACAATACGATGCAAACGTCAGATGGATTTGCAAGATTTCGAGAAAAGGGTTCACTCGGCTCACGTTCTATCTCGTAATATTTCCAAACACACTTTTCTGCATTCCTTTTTTCTCTCCATACCCTCCCAGAAACTATATGGGTTAGCCTAACCGACGCTAATTAATGAAGAATATAATAATCAAACACGAATTGTCACTTTACTTCGGGAGATATTTTCAGACTTTATTCACTGATTCAAAATATAAAAATGATCGGAATTCGGGTTTCCTTCAACATTTTTTCGAACCGCTGATTCTGGATTTTTATCATTTCATTATATATTTTATTATTTTAACTTACGTCCCGATTTTCCAATCAAATATTTCCTGCATTTACTGTCGAAGAATTTATTCCCCGCGGTCTATATAACCTAAAACATCTGGGGCAGATTTATTGTCTCGCCGGATGTTTTTGTTCTCTGCAAAAAAATTAGACACGCACAAGACAGTGGCGTCTTGACGCGGATTAAGTGAAAACTAAAGTTGCACGTTTTCTTTTACCGCTTGAAACTGACCGTCTTACCGACCGAAATCCTAGACCGCAATCCGACCGCGTTATTTCGTCCTAACCGTGTGTCGGTGTTGCAGGAATTTTACACTTCGATGTCCGACCGATGATAAAACCACTATCGACAGTTCGACAAGTTTACGACCACGTCGGTGCAATGAAAAAACACTATCGCTCCACAGAAACGACCCAAGCTCAGTTTTGTTTGTACGCGGCGAACGAAAAGGTCGAACGATTCTCCCTCTTCCTCCTTTTTTCTAGAGCCCCCAGTAATTATTATCGAAACAAGGCATTTGTTCATAAATAATCCGAAAAATTGACAGTCGTCGTTGGCTCCCAAAATATCGTCATTTTTTTTTTCTCGATCGTTGAAAATGCTCAAGTATGACTAGGTCATGAACTTTTCTCGATGGCAAATGTGTCTCATACAGACGCGAATAACCCTAAAGATTCAGGGCCCAGCCCCACGAAATGCTTATTATTATTATAAAACTTTGAGATTCGTGTTTACGATTTTGCATTCAAGTGCCCATACATAACCTTTTTACTATTCGTATCATTCGAGTTCTGTATGGACGTAAAATTTTTCATTGGCAAAAGGTATAGAGCTTTTCATTGATGCCACCGACTTTATCTAATCGATGTATCGCTCACCCTCTCGAGACCGATTCGGTATCATCAATGAGAGAATCGCACAATCTATATAGAGCCTTCGAAATCTTGCAAACATATAGGTATATCGTAAATGACATACCCAACCGTTATTTCTTCGATCATTTTTTCCCACATCATTGTTAATAAAAATAAAAGACGACTCGGTATTTTTATCTTTCGTATTTTTAATTCCTTACTCATTTAGAAGTGTCAAAATATTTAGATCAAGGTCAATGAATCGAAAATTACACTGATCAGTTTTCGTTTTTCATTATCTACGACGATACGAATGTTTTCTCTCCTTATCGGAGCAACAAACAAATGACTTGTGTGGTGAATTGTTATTAACGCAGTTCTCGATGTTTCTCGAGGGTTTTCCTCTCGAGAATCGTCTCAAGAGAAATATTTTGCAAATAAATATTATTCTGTACACAGCCTCGAGATTTTTATACAAAAGAGAAACATAAACTTTTGTTGTCATTAATAATAATAATCCTCCCCGGAAGTGTGCAACTCGATTCTCACAGTAGTCCACATTTATTTTCTTTTTTTTCCTCCCACCTCGGCTAGTTCGTATGTTGTACACATCTTCTCATAACAATGCGATTAAGTGGAACGCCATAATAAAAGGATCGACGAAGGAAGGAGAAGGGGGAGGGGAGGAGGCTGCTTTATGGAATATAGCATTCTCGAGAGGCGGATCACTAAATTTCGAAATCCTCGCGTAATTCCTCGCCTCCTCATCATCGCGTCTACGCGATGTAAGCGTCATCAAACGACCGCGTACACATGATGCATATACATGTGTGTCGAAATCGAAAGAAAAAGTTGGAAAGAAAAAATCACGCGTTATGGAGGGGGAACTCGTTCCAAGACTCGGAATTATCAGAATTTTCCATTTTTACCAGCCAAATGTTCGGTCAATCGCTTGGGAACTCGTTATCGCGACCCATTCATCGTTTTTGACGAAATCAAAATGGACGCTCAAAATATTCTATGAATTTCGGGCGGACAGAGTCGATGTTTATATACGAAACAGGAATCCAACATTTGCATAGATAAGATCGAACGAATTGAGGTTATGTTTGGATTTTGACAACTCGACGAGCGTCCTGAGGAAATTTGTGACACGGACGATTCGTCAGGATTGATGCGCGAATAAATCTGAAGAAAGAAACTGAGAAACGTAGAATTTTTAGTATTTCAAGAGTTTTTTCTTTGAGAAATGAGGAAAAACACAGAAAAACGTGATTGACGAAAAAGATGAGAGAGAGAATAAAAAGTTGCAGCGTGATGCGACATCAGCGCCACGAGATAAAAGTTTAGTTGAAAAAAAGAAAAAGGGGGAAAAAGATGTGGGCAATGTGGATGGGAAAAGGGGATACCAAAGGTGCCTTAAGTTGTGTACGGGCCTGGCAATGAAAACCCATTCACAGAAAGGAACCGAAGAGGCGCACCGCTCTTTAGAGCCGTTTGCTTTCGTGGGTAGTCGCTGAGTAGTGTCATGGAGGTAACATGGCCGAGGAGACGCGCCTAGTCCGCGTTGAAGAAAGACTAAAGATTAAAATCGGTATGCAAAAGGGAAATAACCTCTTAAAAAAGAGTCGAAAATAAATAAATAATAAATAAACGTGCTTGAGGAATAAACGACGTCAGGAACGGAAAAAATTACGCTAATTTCGTTTTCGCGTCCATCTTCGTTTCTCGTGCTCACCCACTCACAAACACACATACACACACACTTTGTTAAAACACGTTTCAACGTGAAATTCACAGCCGAAGCACAGAATGGTGTCGAGAAAAAAAAATCAAGTGTCCGGTGAATTTTCAAATTGGTGCATCGTCCTAAATTTCGGAATAAATGTACCCATTTATTTCTCGTGTCTCGTCGCCTGCCACTCTCTGTGTCTGTGTCTGTGCCCGCGTTCGTGTGCATGCCTGTGTGTGTAGGCATTCGCCTGTGCTTCTGTGCGTGCCGCTTGTCGTGGGTGTTTCTTTCTCTGTCTCTCTCTCGGTCTCTTGCTCTGTTTTGGGCTGATGGATAAAATAAGCGAAAAAAATACTGATTTTTTGAGAGTGCCTTTTGGAAAACACGCGAAATTATTTTTGTTCCTGCGCCATCGTTTTTATACTTTCAATCTTTTTCCCAACCCTATTTCCTCTTCCTCGACGATATATTTTACAAAGTTCTCGTGCATCGTCGTAATTTGAAGAAAATTCATCGAAATTCAAAAAAATTTCAAAGTTTTTATACAAAATTATGATTTTTCAATATCCAACGAATTTGACGCCTCCGGAAATAAAAGAAAAAATAAATTTACGAAGCGTTACACTCGCGATTTCCCTGGCGTCAGTTTCTCGCTTGCACCAACACCCACGCGCGTCTTTCTCATTCCCCTAAAGTCGTTTTTGCTTCCTTTCTGTTTTTTCTCGAGTCTCTCAAGGGAACGTTAATTTTTGTCCATTTTCTCGATGGTTCGTGTTTGGAAATGTATTCTGTATGATTTATTTCTCTTCCCTTGACCCCTCCTCCCCTTGCGGGGCCTCAATCGCCGACCGGAAATGCGATGATCGAACGTTTCCCCCCAATACTTTTTTTTCTTCTTTTGTTTCGGCTTCTCCCTTTCTCTCTCCGGTAAATACGTGAAAACTGCGTAAAAATCGTGAGGAATTTTCGTTTTTTCCAATAAAATTGACAATCCACTCAATTTCATCATTTTTTTTTTTTCGTGTCGCTATTTTTCGTGCACGTTCTCGTCCGAAGTGAAAACAAAATCACGCTCCTGGTCATTTACACTAATTTTTTATTATTCGCCTTTCACCCGTTCATTCATGGACATGGATGAGCGAGAGCGCGCGAAAATTTGAATAAAATAAATGCATTTTTTTGTCTGACTAGTAAAATCGAAAGTAATTCGGAATTTGCGTTTCCCCTTGAGAATTAATTACATTTGAAAACAAATCAGTAATTGAGCTTGTCGAAATTTTTAACTAAAAAAAAATTTCTCGTTATTTCTCGTGGTATGACGTCAATGGATTTTCATTGAATGATACGACCAACGATTCACACGTTGACGAATCCCAAAGTTTCAGGAAAAAGAAACAATATTTCCGGTTCTAGTAAAAATGCTGTCTCTATTAATTTTTTCCTTAATTTAAAAAATTATGACAAATTTCGTGAAGATTTTGTCTTTGGATCGTAAAAAAAAAAAAAAATGCTTTCATTGCCATAACGAAAAATATTCATTTTAATTGACCATTTTATTAATATTTGGATTGTTCCAAATATTTTTGGACCAATCGAGTTTTGCCTGAAAGAAAAACGGTGAAAACTGTTTAGCTCTCAAAATCACGTTTTCCCAATCGCCTAACCTGATTTTTCCCATTTCCCGAGTCATATTCGTCACTTTATTATTATTCTTCATGTCGACGATCCTCGCAGTCTGTATCTATGAATCGCAAGGCGTAAACGTGTCAGTTTATGCAACGTTGATTTCGTGGAATATATATACGTGTATAGACACACACATATAGAGTGAGGAAGCTCCAACCGCTGAGAAAGTCATTAGAGTGTACGACCAAACGGCATAAATACATCCTGCGTTTTGTACGTCCGCTTGTCCACCCCCGTGCATCTCTCTCTCACTCTCTCCTTCCCTCGATCTCATATTCTACATTTCTAGTTTCGTTTCGGCATGATTCAAAGAGAGAGAGACATTTGGAGCGCTCAACTCCGAAAAAAAAGTGGAAAATCGTCATTGGGAAATGAAAATATGGCCGTGATTGATTTTGTTCGAAACAAAAAGATTTAATGACGAATATTTTGATGATTTCGAAGTTTGCATGAAACTGAAGTTCCCAACGTTGAGCTCCAACGAAAAATACGATTTTCTATGAATTTTTTCTTCAATTTAAAAAATCATGAACTTTTGGTATCGATTTTCTCTCCGGATCTTAAAAAAATATCGTTTCATTATTTCAATTAAATGGGAATTAAATTAAACATTTTAATTAGATATTTTTTTAATATTTTGTGTATTTTCAATTGAATGGGAAACGGAAATAATCAAATTTAGTGGGAATTGTGAGATCTGGTCAAGAAAAAATAGAATTTCGTTGCCGAGGCTCGTTATTTATTTTCAGATTCATATTGTGACAACAAACCCATCGGTTTTGTCTTCATAAAAATAAATCGTCTCGAGAATTTCGGATCATTTTGAAAGATAAACAGATCACGAATAAGAATCGATATTTTTCGTTGCATCGTAAGTTTGGGTCGTTCTCGTATCTCTTGGGACCGAAAAACTCAATCAACACGAAAAATTGCCATGATTTCAAAAATTC
>JAPYYS010000366.1:10272-74029 GCA_030522525.1 Campopleginae sp. 14b
CTGTTGAAAACTTCAGAGTCATATATTTTGTGAAATACGTGAAAAAGATAACGTAAGCGAAAAGTCTAAGATTCCTGATTATTAATGAGGCGAGAAGTTCGATTGTTATTTATTCGTCTTTAGATTTTTTGAAGGGTTCAAATAATTAGGTCAATCAGCGTCGTTAATTATTGCTCGCATCGCTCGATCAATCACTATCCATTTAATATCTATAGACACACAGGTATTTTTGTTTCATGATCGCATTATTGTAATTTCATTCATGCGGCCGTTTTTTAAGCGATGTAAATAGTCGTTGATGAGCCATGACTCAACCGTGAAGAGCCTCACATATGGCTCCGTTGCGCCACGCTTTTCATTCAGCTATTCCTACCACGATGTAAATAACGTCGCTCGCGAGATACAAGCCTCATGGAACTTAAACACGAAAAAATTCTAATGCGACACTCGAACGAGAGATAAAGCGACTATGATAACGAAACCAACTTTTTGCAGTTTTTTTTGTTCTCGATATTTTCCACCTTAAGTGTAGCCTGCGTTTGCTTTCGATAAATTAAATTTTTTAATGCTGCTGTGGGATAAAATATAAAGAGCCTTCCGAGCCTTTCCGGAGACTTTGAAAATAATTTTTTTTTTCCATTTTTTATTTATTTATTTTTTTGCATTTCCAGGTGAAGCTAAAAATTTATTGAGTCGAGGCCATGGATCGCCCGGAACGAGAGACGTTTATTGCGCCTTATCCCTCGACCAGGAGGAAATATTTCGCACAACCACGATGGAAAGAACCCTCAAGTAATATTAACGAATATTTTTCGTTTTATTTTCATTACGATTAGCGGAAAATCTAATTAATCGAATTTTCACAAAAATTCGGGACATTTTGAACTCGATCAAGCCAGAGAAACAGTTTTGATGATTTGTTTAAATAATTATGCCGTTTGGAGCTCTTCGGTAAAAAGATAAACGTATTTATTGCAGTCCATTCTTCGGTGAGGAGTTTCAATTCGAGGTACCACGAAAATTCCGTTATCTCGGTATTTACGTTTACGACCGGGACAGGCACTTGAAGCAGGACAAAATATTGGGCAAAGTTGCGATAAAGAGAGAGGATCTCGCGACTTATCACAATAAAGAGCATTGGTTTCAATTGAGGCCAGTAGACGCAGATTCTGAGGTGCAGGGCAAAGCTCATTTGGAATTGGCCCTTCAGCCTCAAGCTGGTCACGCTCAGCCAAAGCTCACAGTTCGGTGTGTACAAATTGTTTCCCATCCATTGACAACCATGGAACAATCAATAATTGTTAAAAAACATTAATTTTATATTTTTATTTTCAGAGTCATTGAATGTAGCGAATTGACGATTAAAAACGGCGGCTGTGATCCATTCGCCACTGTAACTGTACTTTACAGCAATGGCAAACAAATATCCAAACGTACGAAAGTTAAGAAGAAAACTGTTTCTCCATATTTCAACGAGACGTTCGTTTTCGAGGTAATTTTCATGACAAATACAACAAAATTATTAAGAACTCGATTCCTTCTATGGTCGAATTTACACATCAGGATCGACTTACCGATCGTATAGAGTATAAGAATCAAATTTGACGGCTTTATATGGTTTTCAAAGGCAGGTGGGGCAATATGGACCCCTATTTTTTTTTTTTTAAGTCGTCTGGTTTGAAAAGTAGTGACTGTAGCTTTGTCGTTTCTCTTTTTGCACGAATTACGTGTTGGAAGCATTCAAAGAATGCCAAAATACCGTGCAGGGTTCGGTTGGGAATCAGATTTTTGATTTTTCTCGCAAAATTCTTCCTATGTCGCGGTATCACGAAATATTACAAAATTATATTGATTGGGTGTGAAATTGCGACACCAAAGCGGGTCCATATTGTCACCGATACTCCAATTTTGATAAACAGTCGCTACTTCAATCATGGTATGACAAAGTATTACGAAATCGTATTTACCGAGTGTAAACTCAACATCAGGGGTCCATATTGTCACCAATGCTTCGATTTTGATGAATATTCGCTACTTTTTCCGCGAAATGTCAGAAAATTCGGCATTCGGAAGCGAAATTATGAGTAAATGTTCGTCGGCTTTACTGTGACGTTGTTTTGGTAATGATAAAATGTTAATTGGTCAGCCGGAATTGACGGAGTCGAAGGACAAAGACGTCTCGCATTATTCGATCGATGGAGAAGTCGGCGAAGCTGTGGTTGGGCTTTGGCATGCTTCCCCGGGGATGGGGGAGCAGCCAGCTTTCCTTGGGGAGGTTCGGGTGACCCTTCGTGGCTTGCAAAAACAACCAACCAGCTCGACGACCGCTTGGTACTTCTTGCAGCCTCGGTTAGCCAAAAATCGCCCTAGCAAAATAACCAGCAACGCAACCTCGCCCTCCGCCATCTCCGGACTCGGCTCGCTACGAGTGAAAATTCATTACACCGCCGATCATGTTTTCCCATCCGAAATGTACGACCGACTCAGACGGTTGCTCCTGCAAAGCGTCGGCATTCAGCCCATCACCTCATCCGCTGTTTATATCCTCGGCGAAATAGTCTCCAGCAAAATGGAAGCTGCTCAACCTCTCGTTCGAGTCCTCGTCCATCATGGCCAACTCGTCTCCGTTATGCGAGCGTTAGCTAGTCACGAAATTTCCAAATTAACGTAAGTAAAATGATAAAAAATTGCAACTTCAACGTTTCCAAGCAAATCCTCGTAGTTTTTCTTGTTTCCTAAAAACATCGTTGTTCCGATGTTTGTTTTGCATTTTTCTATCGCAATTTTCACTTTTTCTCTATTTCCGTACGGAAATCTTTGAGCCTGAAAATTCTTCCAATTCAAAGAACGTTCCATTTGTTTCTCTTGCCTCAGGGATCCAACGACAATTTTTCGGGGCAACACGCTAGTAAGTAAAATGATGGACGAAGGAATGCGCCTCGCTGGATTGCGATATTTGCACAGTACACTGAGGCCCGCGATGGAGCAAGTATTTTTGGAGAGGAAGCCGTGCGAGATTGATCCAACGCGAGTCAAGGATTCCAACACGATACAAGCAAATTTGGCAAATCTTAAGGTACTATTCCAGCTCATAATTATTCAAAGTTTTCGGGGTCAAATTGACCCAGTGTGGAAAACTCGAAAAATCGATTCCATTCGATAATTTTTCGTTATTACCGTATTTTTTCGTCCGGGTCAAATTGATCCAGTGTGGAAAACTCGAAAAATCGATTACATTCGATGAATTTTCGTTATTACCGTATTTTTTCTTCCGGGTCAAATTGACCCAGTGTGTATAAGACCGGATTTTTTTCTCAATCAAACTACTTTATCGTTACAACTGATTTTCTTCTCATTTTGAGCACAAAGTTTCTCTTTTACTCTATTTCCTGGCAACGTAATCTCGTGACACGATCTCCGGGAGTCCGCCCGTTAATCGAGTGAAAAAGTTGAAAAGTTCACACGCTGCCTGCTCCAAATGAAATTCATCGTTTGTACCTTTCTCTTTGCACAACAATGGAATTCACGTGGTCTCGTTTTGTTTACTCCTTCCTGCTCTCTTGTAGGAATACGTCGAAAGGGTATTTACCGCGATAACGACATCCGGTGTGAGATGTCCACCTCTTATGTGCGAAATGTTTTGGTGTCTCCGAGAACTCGCTGCCACTCATTTTCCAAAGAACAAAGAAGTCCGCTACTCCGTCATCAGTGGATTCATATTTTTACGCTTCTTTGCCCCTGCTATACTCGGGCCACGACTTTTCGACATCACCAACGAGCAGATTGTAAGTTTTCCCAACTTTTCTAATTTCCCAATTAGCCGACGGAATTAAGATTTTCTGAAAATTCTTCATTAACGTTTCTTGCGATTTTTCTTGCCCAATTCATTATTTTATTGACCCGCTACAACGAAATGCACTTTTTCTCCATTTTTCATCGTTATTCCAAGTTTTTGTGGCCGTTTTTGCTTTTTTCATCAAAAGAATCTCTTATTATTATCTGCTGTACATTGAAACAGGATACTCAAACAAACAGAACGCTCACCCTCATATCCAAGACAATACAGAGTCTTGGGAATTTGGTTAGTTGCCGTGGCGGGGCCGGAAGCGTGTGTAAAGAAGAATACATGGAATGCGTTTACAGGTAAAATGTTATTCAACATATTTTCACAATGATATCAACGAATAACCGTTACCAGGCTCATTACGTTGTCTCAAACTTTTTATCTCCTCAGTTTTTCACTTTTTATTTATTTGTTCACAACGAAATTGAACGATTTTTCGTACATCATTTTTTTATATGACGACTAAATAAGATAATCCTGAAGTTTGCATCGTTGGGGAGCAACTAAATTCTGTTTTTTCTTGACCACGTGCCACAATTCTTTTTCAACATTTATCCAAGACAATAAAACCATTTTTTTTTCCAATCCAAAGACAAAATCTACACGGAAATTCTCATGATTTTAAAAATTGGACAAAAAATTAGTAGAAACAAAAATTCTCGTGGGAGCCCAACGTCACGAACTTCAGTGTCATTCAAAAAGAATTTTCGGAATTCGCTCCCAGATTCCTCAGCAACATTTCTCGTATCGTAAATTTACGTTTCGTTGCTTGATAAATAAATTATCACAAGTTTGGCACTTTGATTTCCGGTTGATTCTCATTTCTTATCAAAATCTGTTTTTTTGTTGGTTTTTTTAACAAATTTTTCTTTCATTCCGCAGAGAATTTTATACCGAAAAACACATTCAAGCAGTGAAGCAATTTCTAGAGCTCATTTCTACGAGCAGCAGTAGTGGAATAAATAGGCAACGGCCAACAATATTGCAGGAACAGCCGGTCGTTTTGAAAGAAGGGTGAGTGTGTGTTCGATTTATTGGTGTTGAAATAATCTGGAGTTAAAAATCGGCACGATTATCTTAGCGATAAAATAAAAAGAAAATAGAAACGAAGAAAAAACAATAAATTCATAGATGAATCTGTTGAATGCTTAATTACCATTTGCTTCTAATAGAACGTACTTTCTCTTTGTGCACACCGCTGATTGTGGCAAGAGGTTTGTATACGAAAAGAGAAAAGAAACGAACAATTTTACATTTCCACGAGAATTACTTTGGAAAATAAAAGAAAACATCGAGTTAATGGGACTTTTTATTCTCTATAGAGTTATGATCAAAAGGGCTCAAGGTCGGAAACGTTTCGGGCGTAAAAACTTCAAGCAGAGATATTTCAGACTGACGACGCAAGATCTGACCTACTCCAAAACGAAAGGTACAATGTTTTTCCCTGCTATGCGAAATTTCATTCAAAAAATGACCAAAAAGCAAAGTTTCTTGATTTTTCGATCGAAAATTTCGAAATTTACCAAAAAAATTCATTTGCCCATGAAAAATTTCCATCCTCTCATTGCCCCAACGTTTTTCATGTCCTTCGACGTCGCCGTGGCGTCAGAAAAAATTATAATCCGCAAAAAAAACGCCTGAAACTTTCTCCGGGAGTGTGACAATTTCCGGAGAACAAACTTCCCGGATTTCCATCTGCTAATCAAGTTTTTTTCTCCACAGGAAAAGAACCCTTGTGTACCATATCTCTGGAAGAAATTCTAGCGGTCGAAAGGCTGCACGAGGATTCTTTCAAAATGAAAAATATGTTTCAAATCGTGCAGCCACAGCGAGCGCTTTACGTTCAGGCTGGCAACTGCGTCGAGGAGAAAGAGTGGATTGATATTCTGACGAAAATATGTCATACGAATAGCAACCGTTTGGAAAGGTATCACCCAAGCGCTTACATCAACGGACACTGGTTGTGGTAAGAGAAATTCAAATCCTGAATAAATATCGACAAGTTTTTTTATTCATTTATTTATTTATTGAAGATTGAATTGAAATTGAGGAAAAAAATAGCGATGGACTGATTGGGCATGGTTTGGTTGTTCCAGCTGTCGAGCGATGTCAGAAATAGCGCCAGGATGTAGTGAGGTGTCGCCGGGGATCGAGGCAGGATTGCGAATGGTTCTCGATCCTGATCGTGATTTGCAGCGAATTCATTCGCTCGTTTTTACGAACATGCCGCGTCTCGAGACTCTGATGAGTGCGTGCGAGTGTCAGGCGGTTTATGGAGCGAGTGAAATGTGCGTTTTACCGGGCGTCGGTTCGCCCATCGAGGACGTTCCTTCGTGTTTCAAGACCCTCACCGCGCTGAGGGAAGCGGCCTTCGCTTTGCAGCACGAACATCGCGCTTATTTCCGAAGATTGGCACGAGACACGAAATACGGTAGCAAGTGAGTAATTGAAATAAAAACAAATGTAAATTTCATTGATTTTTCCCTCGGGTCTGTCAGACCCAGTGTGTACTCTGGGCCTATATTCTATGCAAAAAAATGTTCTCGCTCCTCTGAATTTCTCGTTCAAATCCGGGACTCCCGAACAAAAAAAAAGCAATTTCTTTTGCTTTTTTTTCGAAAAAAACTGTTTATTTTCGTTTATAAAGTTTTTTTCATCGAATTTTTAACAGAAAGCAAACGATCGGGTTGAAAGTGACATTTTTAACATTTTTTGAGTTAGAAAATACAGATTTTTCGAGAGTTACTATGTTTTTGAGATCCGAGCAAGTAAAAAGTGGAATTTTAGATTTTTTGCTCTTTCCCTTCGCTCGTATCGCACCTACGAGTTTTTTTTTAACACGTTTTTGGTTTTACATTCCAAGCATGGTTTTTCGTGAAAATGAAAAGATCGGAATTGCTCGCGATTTTTGCGTTATTATGTTTCTAAGTTTTGGTTGATTTTGAACGAAACAGACAAGCCCCGATCGGCGATGACAATTATCTCCATCTTGCGGCACGAGCCGGCTTCGACTCTCAATTAACAAAGCGTGCGTTCGATAACGAGGGCGGCTTGAACGCTCGGCTAACAATCGACAACGAGCAACAACACTTCTTCGAGGGCATGAGCAGGAGAATCGAGGATCGTCGATTCGATGACTCCATGAGAAAGTGTCTCGACTCGGACTCGATTAACCGACGATACGACAAAGACAATTCCAACAACTCAATGATGCGACGCTGCTATGATCACAACAGCGAAACTGTGAGAAGCTTACAAAACGATCTTATTAAATTTGACAACGGAGGCTTGAACAGCTCTCCGATAACGAGAAGTGGCGAACGCAATGGGAACGAGAATCTCGATAATAATCGACGGGTTATCGACAATACGAGTATTTTGACTGCAGAGGGAATCAGCTTGTCCGGAAGCCTCTCAAGAAAATTGAGCAATTATGAGAACACGAGGAAAATCGAGGATTCGAGCTTGAATCGCCGTCTGAGAGACGACGCCTCTGATATTTCCTCGTGCTCTATTAGTGCTCGTGGCAATCATTGAAACGACAACTAAGTATCCTCGAGATTTATCATATACCTTAACGCAATTACCATATTTTTCATTTATTCATTTATCAATTATCTCTTTTATTATTGATTACGAATTTATTAATAACATTTTTATTCTCTCGTTCCTCAAATAATCGCGTTTTAGCGAGACATTTATCGCGAGAGTTTCGGAGCAAAGTACCCAAGTCTCTTGTTTTTCTTTTTTCCAATTAAAAAATCGCTTTCTTTTTCCTTCGTTTTTTTTTACCGAGTCTCAAAATCATCGGGTGGAAATTCCCACCTTTTTCCGCGCTTCTACAACGTTTTTTCTTTTTATTCTTTGATTTTTTGCTTCGCAACCCTCGCCTCGAACGAAATCTCTATTATTTATTTATTTATTGTCGCGACTAAACTCCTCGGACTTTTTTCTTCACTCGCTAAATATGCTCCGAGGCAGATTTTGTAACCACGTGATACATGACACCGCGAGAGGGCGATTTAACTGTAATATCTTCGCAAACACGACGAAGACCCACGTAATCTCAACGTTTTTTTGTTATTTTTTTGCATTATTTTTTATTCTTTGCGATTTTTGACGTTTTTGCCTTTCGAAATGACAGAATTTGGTGGATTAGCTTTTTGCACTTTGAATCAGTCCGGACTTTTTGTTTTATAGCGTTTTTTAGATTCAATTATTTCGGAGAAACGAAAAAAATCATTGAGGGCCACGAAAAATCGAATTTCCTGGCAGAATTTGGCGGAGAATCTTTTTGGAATTTGAATTAGAATGGAAATTTTGTTTTAGCGCGGTTTTTGAATTCATTTGTTTCGGAAAAACGAAAAAAATCATTGAGAACGTGGAAAAACTGAATGTCCGGATAGTTCAGCGTGCAAAACCCGTTCCCCCAATTTTTCATAATTTTCGTTCGAAAAAGCGATCGAATATCCAAAACGTACAAATGAAATCGAATCCGTAAGAATTCTATCTGAGAAGAAGCAAACAAACTAAAAAAACGGAAAGCAACATTGAGCCTTCAAAACGATTTGATTGCCGCTGAACTGAACTTAGCTGTAGGCCTAAACTATGAATAAATAGTCGACACTTTTTTCAATGCTGAATCGCATTTACATTCAGAAGAAAAGAAAAGCCTGAGAAGAATTGGAGCTCGAACAGATCGTGTTACATTTTTCCTCGTTGACGTTTCCATCTTTTTTTTGCACAAATGAAGAAAAAAAAGGATCTTCAACGTTTTTTGTTCGTTTCGCACCGACCAGAACGTCGCGCGGCTCTATCGAGCATCGTATCTGGAGATTAAGAACACTGCAAGTTGGTGCTAAATGTCTGAAAGCCTGACACACGTTTTACAATGATCAAACATTATTATCATTCGTTTTAATTATTAATTTTTAACATTATTATCATTATTATTATTATTATTAAATTTCATAAGTTTGATTACATGAGAATAATTATTGCTAATATAATAAATATTATGAAAACGTTAAAAATTGCAATTGTCAGTACAATGAAATCGTTGAACAAATATAGATATATATATAAAATATATATTGACGGTTCGAAATGTTAAGGAAATATTAGTAAGTGTGAATTATTTCGAAATGGAAAACAAACGGAAAAGCCAGTATCGACTTTGCTTTTTCTTTTTTATTCCATTCGTTAAATATGCCATATTAAAGTTACGAATATGTAAGAATTCCCTCCATTTATAGTAGTCAATTGACAAGAGAAAAGAAACAAGTGAACGTGTTAATTGCGCGTTAAGCTTTTTTTATGTTTTCATCATTTTTCTCAATGAACACCAATTATTGATCTGTACATCTGAGTAATTATGATTGTTAGAGAAAGAGCGAGAAATCGCGGGGAAAATAGAGATTTATGTCGTTCAAATTATTTGATTTTGTGAGGTGGAATTTTAGATTATGAGAAGAAAAATGAATCACTCATGTTTTACATTTTTTTCCAGAAAATCTTTTGTACAGTGTACAGCATTGTCTATTTCCACGTTTATAGACGCAATTTTGGCGATTCTCTTGACCCTACATCTGTAGTTTTACCTTATGTATGGGCAAAGCTCTCACGATCTGTGGTACCAAGCGTTGGAGAATCGATTCCAGAATTGAATGCCGAGAGGAGTCGTTTTTTTTTTAGAATCTCTAGTAAAAATTTGTTGCTGCGTTCTTTCATTGAGAATACCGTCGAAACCGTTGCAGATAGCGTGAAAACATAAGAAATCGATCTTGAAGAACGCGAAATTTCTTAGAAAAAAGCTTTCTGTGATATTTTTCTATCTTTGGCGGTTTAGTCCTGAGAGCACTTCGAAAACACCCGCTGCAATGACCTTGAAAATCAGGCACTTATTTCGATTTGCTCTCAAAACTGAAGTACTGAAGATACACAAATACCGCCTGAAACTTTTCTCTAGAGAATTTTGTGCTCTACAAGTTTGGTCCTCTGAACTTTCACCTCATCTCCTACCGTTTCGACGGTATTTCCCCCGGAAAGTACAGCCGTCGTCGAAATCACTCAGCAAGAAAAATTCAACGACGTTGCTCGACTCTCGACTCGCAGTTTTATCCAGAAATGAAGTTTACGTTTTGTACCACAAGTCCAGAGCAATCCCGCATATTTAACGTTTAATATTTAGGCGTGATACGAATATTAATACAAACGATCTTCGTAGACAAATCAAAGTGTACAGACTACAAAAAGAAAAAAACAACAAATAGATCCACACAATTGATTCATTTCAGGATCGACCCAAACATATCTAAAAAAGAAAAATCATTTTTTCAGCTCTCCATAACACTTGGCTCGAAAGTTTTATCAACTATTAATAAACCGTAATAATTAAGTAAAAGGGAAAAGCGTTTCGTGGTCCAAGGTGTGTACAACTTAGCTCAGAGACAATCGGATTACGTGACTTTAACCTGTTTCGATATTTAGAATGGTCACACTGCGTCAGGCAAAATTCAGAGAGATAATTGTTTTCGAATATTAACAATATAATTTTCAGCTGAAAATTCCTCCCGATCTTGCTGTGGCTTAAAAATCGCAAATAAATTGAAATAACGAAAATAACTCTGAAATTTCATTTACAAACCGCTGAAAAGGTTCATCTGAAATTGGAGGGATTCCGCGTTCTCGAAAATTGCGATACAGCTAAATTTTCAGCTGACGATAAAATTGAGAAAAAAAAATCGTTAAATTTGTTGGTTTCGACACGCGAATCGACATGAAAATCGGGAATAAAATGGAAGCCGATTTTCAAGACGTAAAATTTGGCAAAAACAAGAAACTCGATTTAGAAAAAATACAAATTTTGGAGGACGATGAGAATAACCGATGGATGCGTGTGTTTTTCAAGTTGGTTGAACAAAAATAAGATTAATGGTAATTCTACTTATGAACGGTATTATTTATATTAGATATTATTGTATTAATAATTTAATAACGATTTTGTATATCCATTTTTTTCCTGTTCTCGTTCGTTGTGTTCACCGAGTAACTATTGTTATCTTGTAGTAAAAAAACAATCCTTAGTATAGATCGTGCCTTGATAACAAAAGAAATAAAAGAAAAACGTACGAAAAAGTGTCAATAGTTTAAGAAATATATAAACCTTTTTTTTCCAACGTGAATGAAGTGGCTTTTTTTCTGCCTGTGACTAAAGAATGAATGTTTATTGTTCGAATGAATTATTTAATGCAAAAATTGTAAACTCTCGATACACCTTTCGTGTATTTTTTAATATTGTACATATCTTTTTTCTTCTGCAATAAAACAAAACAATGTCCTCTTACGAAAAATTGAATTTTTATCATTTCTTTGAATTTCTACAAACCTTCAAAATTATCGAAGTGTTTGATCCATTTTACTGGTCCGAAAAAAAACTCATCCGATAATAATTAACCGATCATCTGCAACAATTCGATGTTTCTATAATATTCAATCGATTATGTGTCCTCGGAGTTAATTTCGTATGGAAATGTCCATAATAATTCGAGATAATTCAAATTTGGAAAAAATCCGTAAGATAATCGTCCTGAATGATTAATTAATCATTAATTAATAATAAATTTATAATTTATTTTAATTATTAATTTCTTAATCAAATAATTAAAGGACCAAAGTAATATATAAAAGTTAAATAATTAATTAAGTTGGTAAATAATAATCGAATAATTAATTAAATAAATGAATCAAAATTAAATAATTAATCAAATTAATAAATAAAAATCGAATACCTAATTAAATTGAAATTAAATTAAATTGAAATAGAGGGTGATCGGTTTATGTCGTAATAAATTTTTCTCGACAATTGACAATTATTGAAATAATTGTTTATTTATTTTTTTTAATTTGAGTGAAAAGTTTATTCTAGTGAATTGTTGTTATTGGTCGCTAACAAAACGTCATAATGTCCACTTTCGGATCGTCCGCTAAAGAGCAGTCTCGCTATTTCGTAACTGGAATTAACTCTGTTGTGGAAAACTTCTTTGATGTCCCCGTGATCGTTGACTTCTCGATAAATTGACAAATTCATTTTGTGCAATTTTGTGGCGACCGTGCATTCGAGTTCGGTGGCAAAAACCCCCTCGGAAATCATGAAATTTCCATACTCTTCCGGGTCGTTTATGTTCCATTCCGCTGCCACGAATGGTTCATATTCACGCCAATGACTTTTTATGTGACGCGTCACCTGTGGAAATAGAGTTATTTGTTCAAGGTCAACATTTTTTTTCGATTTTTTGATCGGTCTGATATTTTTGCACGTCAATATAATCACGAGAACTCGGAGCGTTCGGTGGCTCTCCTCGCTGCCCCACAGTATGTAACTGACTGCCCGGAACATGCAATTCCCATCTCCGAATATTTTGTACACGCGAAACGTGCCCTCGGATGACCTTAGAAGAGCCGTGCCTTCAAGAAACAGAAAACTTGTGCGTTATTCGTTACGACACGATTTTTGTTGTTGCTAGATTAATATTAATGATTTTTTTCAATTTGGTACGATATGAAAATCTTTATTCTTTTATTTCTCGAAAAGAATCGGAAGAATTTATCACAATATGTATATATGCAGCTTTATGCCAATAAGAATGATTCATCGTAATAGGTTCGGGGTAATTCTCGAGGAAAAAGCGAACGAAACGCTTTTTTTTTACTTTGCAGATCCAATCCGAGAAAAGAAAACAATAATCGAATGATTTTTTATTGAGTATTCATAATAAATTGATCGAACCTCTCTTATGATTGTCGATGAAGTGATTTTTGAGCTGCTGTTTCGGTGCTCGTTTGGTAACTGCAGATCGTCGATTGGAACCACCGCCGGTAACTCGTCGATCGTAGGGCAGACTCTTGCGTCCGGCGCAAGATTTCCTTTTAGCAACAATGTCGATGCTTTTGTTGTCTCCTCTGTCGTAAATGAGCGCGGTATATTCGCAGGATTGATTATCATTTTCATGAGAACGTGAACGAAGGCTGCGCACTGACGAAAAAGAATTCGCTGTCATTTTGAAATCGAGGCTCAAAAAATCAGGTACTCGGAGGGTACTAGTTCGATTGGAGTACGTGAGACTATTGCGTGTTAATATTATATCTATATTATGTCGATTGCTATGTTCTGAAAGGAGATAGGAATCTGCGGAGCTCCGTCGGTAAGTTACCGATGCTCGATAACTTGCAATGGAATGCGAAAGAAAGGTTTTTATTCATTTTTTCGAAATCCAAGCGTTCCGTTGACTCATTTTTTAAAATATCTTCAATTCTCACCATCGGAGCTCCTTGTCTCCTCGACGGAAATATGACTCAGCACCCACACACAACAGAAACAAGGCAAGCAAACGATACGCAAAAGCTTGATCGACACTTCCGCGAAATTGTCCGTTATTTCCGACGATATATTTTCATCGAGATTGGAATTTGATTATTTCTTCATGTCGCACTTGCTAGACAGTGATTTAGAAACTTTTTGATTAAACTTAACAATTTCAATAAACAGGTTACAATTTTGCTTGATTATTTTTTCATTTTAATCCGGATAACCACAATGATGGAATTTGCTTGTCATTTCGTGACGATGTTGACGTTTGAGTTGACATTGCGTACGTCGCAAAGAAATGTCAACGCGATGAGCAGGAAAAAAATGAAGGGCGACCACGTTTGCTTGTTGTTAATGAGAAAAAAAATTCCTGACTGTATTTCTATAACGAATTTCCAACCACAATATTTCTTCATACTACAGTCTTTTTAATTGAAGATTAAAATTCCGAAATATCGAAATCGTCGTTTGAATTTACTTCTCCATTTTTCACAGTGCTTTGCGCATGCGTTCACTGTAGCGCTTGCCCGGTCGATACGACAGGCGCAACTTCCTAGATCCACCATCCACCAATTTGCCTCTTTTGCATGGTCATAGAAAAAAATGCAACTCTGCTCTCTTTATCATTGTTTCGGAACATGAACCATGCGTCCGAGAAAAATGTCCATCTGATTGTCACTTTCCTCTCTCACAATCGCGCACCAACTAATTCGCCTCAGAGCAAATATACACGATCAATAAAAACTATTAAAAAATAGTAAAAAAATATCGTCACAGCGACTCCGATTATTGTATTTCAATTGTCAGGACAACTTTCGAGACACCCTGTGTGCACGCGTTACGTATATACACATACGACGTTCTTATAAAGCTTACAAAGTTGCGCGCGTCGTGCGACGCCATTTTATCCGCACCACATGACCTCCTTGTCGTGTCCCCGTGACCAGCTCACGTGAATTTTGACAAATTCAAACGGCTTTTTTTTGGTGGCAAAAAAGTGAAATGGACATATTGGAGCAGCATCTCGAGCAGCACGATGTGAGGTAACAATACACAAGTCGTTTGACTCGAGTATCTCGATTCTGTCGATCATACGAGCTCACTCCTCTCTATATTACGAATCTCGTCCAAGGTCATTCGTGTTTCGTGTCCACTCCAATTCCGTTTCTCTCGATTTTCATTTGTTTTCCTTTTTCTGCATTTCACGATCATCTGTTTTTTTTTTCTTCCACTTTTTTTTTGACACTTGAAACGAACAAGATTTTTGCAGCGCCGTTCGCGTCAAGGACGACGACGGAACTGGAATCGTCATCGAGGAAGCCGAGATCGTCGATTGCGATGCCGATGATCCACTGAGTGGTAAATTTTTACACTTTTTTACACAATTTCACATTTTTTTCAAAATATTTTTGACTTTTCGATATTTTCAAAAATATTCGATGGCCTTTAAAAAAATTTTCAACGCGCATAGCAGCATTGATGTTAGAATGACCGTACGCTGTCGGTTTTCAAAAATTATGGTAAAAGCCACACTGGGTCTCACAGACCCGATGTCTAAATTCATCCTCTGGGCGCTTGGTCTCTTTGGTTCTTTCATTCTTCCTCCCAAAGTAAAGAAAATTAGAATTACCCATGAAATCGTAAGGCAGAACTTCCCCGCCCATCACTAAAGCGGATTGTCGTATTTAAGAAGTCTTTTGCACGGCTCCAGGAGACGGAGTCGAGGACGACGGGCTCCGTTACCAAGAAGCATTGGCCTACCGTGTTGTCCAGGTAAACGAAGCGGACGATAACGAGCTGGATCTGCCGTCGAACCAGCAAAGTAACAACGCGGTTCAGGTGCTCACGTCGCCCATCAATGGCCAATTTTATGTCATCGGCAACGCTAACGACGTCTTCACAACGGCTCAAACGTCCAGGTCGATGTCGCCAAGATCGGGAACTATCCAGATCGAAACGCCTCGCTCTGCGGGACCGGGAGTGAAAAAAGTAAGCGATTTTTTGTTTTTAATCACCGATGTCCATGGAAAACAAACTTTTGGAAGTTTCGAAGGTCCGAATTGCATTTTATCAGGATTTTTTAAAATGTTGACCTTCAAAAACCGAAGAAGACGATTAAAAACAAGTTTCAGTGAAGTGTTGTCGGAGCTCAATGATTTAAACGACAATTAATACTTTCCAGCGCGACGACCGTCGCAGAGCAACGCACAACGAAGTGGAAAGAAGGCGTCGCGACAAAATAAACAATTGGATTGCAAAGCTGGGGAAAATCATTCCAGAATGTAACAACAGCGTTCCAAGCAGCAACGGAAATGGGAGCAGCGGAGGAGAAGGGAAAACGAACTACGAGACTCAGAGCAAGGGAGGAATCCTGGCCAAAGCCTGTGAGTACATCGGCGAGCTCAGGGCAGCGAACCAAGGCATGGGCCAATGTTTACGAGAGAATGAAAAACTGAGACACGAAGTGGCAACGCTGAAGCAAATGGTTGCTCAGCTGAAGAGAGAAAACAATCAATTAAGAACCGGGGGCGTTAACAACGTCGTGCAAATATCAGAGATCGGTCGCCTCAAAAGCTGAAATCATTGAGTCTCGTTTTTCCTCGTCGTTTACACGACCAAATCCTTTTAGTAGGATCTTGTTATCCGATCTCTCTCTCTCTCTTTCTCCCTCTCTATTATTTTCCCCTTAGCTCAGGAGACACGCCGAGCTAGAAAATTACCTTGTAAAAAGTATAAATAATGTATATAAATCGTGCAGGTATATTCTCCATAGACAATATCAAAGATTGTTTAGTTTGCGAGTTTTTAATTAAGCACGGCCTCGTCGAATATTACGTGCTTAATTATATCGTTGATGTATATACCACGGGATTATTGTTATATTAATAATAAAACGAAACAAAACGAGTTCGAACGTCATAGAAATTACGAAATACTCATTTCTTATCTTTTTTTTACGATCCTTGTTCCCTGACTTGGTTTCACGTTATTCCTATGACTTGTGCTACGAATTGAGACTTTGGCGAGTGAATCTTGATGGTGGAATGTCCAATTAACGTCAAAAAACACACGCAACTTCGATTTTTCGATAAAAAAGAACGACAATTCCAATTTTCCACAAAAATCGATCATTTAGCTTGTCCGGCTCAAAATTCTAATAAAAATTCATGAAATCGCCGATATTTCGCGATGAAACTCGATGGCGACGATTCGGCACCCGCATCACTATTCACTGCAATTTTTCCGAGTTTAACGTAATAGACGTTACAAAAAACTCATTTCTCTTCTTTTTCTTTCAATCCCTGCTCCCCGATTGATTAAAAGAGTCAGCGATAAATGCAAAATTCGAAAAAAAAATCGACAATGTGGTTCTCAGGCCGAAAATTCTGCTTAAAAATCACAAAATCGTTCATAACAAATGATAAAAAATAAATAAAATGAATATGAAATGGCCAAATCATTGAAATTGTTTATTTTTATTATTTCAATTAATTGATTATTAACCAATTAATATTTCTGACTATTCCCATTATTTCCCTCTATTTGGACACGTCTGCTCCATTTTTTGAAATACATTTCAATAATTTCGTGAATCTTCTCAAGTGTCCGAGTAAAGTCTAAAAAATGTAAATAATTTTGACCTTTTTTTTTAATTCCCTTTTTGTGCATATGATATTTATTCATTTCGTATTTTTTTACATATCGTACAATGGAAATGATACTGGAGCTGCTGGAAACGAACAGGACATCATGAAGTTTTCTTCGTTGTGCTCTAGCCCGAGCATAGACGCGACCCAGCACCTCGTTTTTAAGCCTAAACGTCCTTTAATCTCCGATTGAAGTTTAGCCTTTTTTCTGGTTGTTTTTATTTTTTTTTCTGACGTTCTTAACGTTAACATAGTATTTTAGTATCTATTTAACGGCCTATATTTAACTCTCTATCGCTTCAACATATATTATGATACAATAGCTAATACTTCATGATTCGATAATTTTTAATAATTTTTAAAATTTCCTCAATTTTTTTCTTGGATTAATAATCCAAAGAATGCTGTCGTCGTGTTCGGGGATTACTTTCGGCAGATTGGAAAATAAAGTAGTTTGTTATTATTTGAAATTTTCAACATTTCGAATCGGGAGCGAAATTTTATCAACAAATAATCGTCGTCGTGATTTATTTCTTGTTTTTTTCTCTCTCTTCTCAATTGTTGGTTTTGGAATTGAATCGAATGTACGCGTGGATCGGATTTCGCGGCCCTCGACCTTCACTTTTTCGGTTTCTGCGTCTTGTCTCTTGTTTTTTTGTTTTTTGCGTCTGAGAAATCGAGCCTACATTTTTTTTTGCATTTTATAAAGTACGAGGAGTAGTTTACAGTGATTGGGAAATGTTTTTCGTTCCTTTCGTGACCGAATCGCTTTGCGATGCCACGCACGTCGCCCCAACTTTATTGTCTCGATCCCAGCGGAGCTTCTTGCTCCTACTCTTCGCGGTTTGTTTTATTTTTGAAGGAAAAATTAAAATGCGCGCTACGCTTCGACGGTATTTACAATTTTCGGTTGTTCGCTACTCGGATTTTTACTTTTTCCATTTTTTAGTCGGCTAAGGACAATCTCCGACAATTAACGTTCGGTTAGGCGCGTACGTTTTTTTTGAATTTACGTCAATTACGAAAATGCGAAAGACGAAGAGCTGCTGATTTTTTTTTTCTTTTTTTTTTCATGCTTCGATAAATCCAAGGATTTTCGGACTTTTTTTTCATCTCCCTCAATAACTTTGAAACATTAATGGAACAATCCCATAAATTTACTTTTGGGAACTTCGAACATTGACGATTTTATCGCTTTATGATCGAGCGAAATTATTTTACCACGTGGTTCCCTTAATCCTCGAGGCTCCTGAACGCCAGCTGGATGTCGTCCAACAGCTGGTCAAAGTCCGCCCGGATTTTAGCCTCGCCATCCTTCACGGGATCCTGCAAATTTATTGGTTTTTTCTTTAGTATTCAAAGTCCCAGTGATTTACATTCAGTTTCGAAGCTCGTGCACGATTTTCTTTCATTTTTCAATTCGTTAAGATTTGTTTTTGCGGTTTTTTGGAATTTTTGGAATCGAAATGGCGCAGTTTTTTGTTGTTTTTTTAAATTTTCTTTGAATTTCATCGAACACGATTGATAAATAATGGTTTTTCAATTTTTTTACGTCGTTCGGATTTTTTGGGATTTTCAGGATTGAAATTTGCAGTTTTTATTTTTTTGAAATTGAATTTACCTTGAATTTCATCGAACTCAATTGATAAATAATGTTGCCCATGCTGTCGCGGATGACGTTCCATGTTATTTTGTTGTCCGACTGCGCCGTCGACTCGACCGCGTGCCTGGCCATGTCGTAGAACGCAATCATGTTGCGCAACATGCCGACGGTCTTGTAGAACGGACAGAACCGATCGTAAGGCGAATAGCTAGAAATTGAAAAGGCAAAAATGTAAAAAAGTTAAAAAAACTTGGAGAAAAAAGGAAAAAAATTCTCGAAACTTGAAAAAATCGGGACAATCTTTGAGAACAAAATCTTCCGCTGCATTCCCCGTTTGAAATTAGGCAAAAAGTGAAATAACAAAAAATTCCAATGACGAGACGATTTTTTCAAATTTCCACGAAAAATCCAAGAATAAAGAGACTTCTGGACCTCTCAATGGGATAATTCTCGAAGAAAAAGATACACACGGAAAAACAATGATAAAAAATGATAAAAGTTCAAATCCCAAAGGAATCAAAGAGAAAATAAAAAAAACGCACCTGTTCTGTTGCAAAAAGTCGTCCTTGAGTAGCTTGGCAACTTCGAGAGTGATTTTGTCGGATTCAGCGAGTGAGGCTTTGCCGACCAATTGGACGATTTCGGAGAGATCTTCTTCCTCCTGGAGGATTTCCTTGACCTTAGTCCGAAGAGGAACAAATTCCTGGAAGTTTTTGTCGTAGAAATCATCGAGAGCTCGAAGATATTTGCTGTACGAGATGAGCCAATTGATGGAAGGGAAGTGTTTTCTCTGTGCGAGTTTTTTGTCGAGACCCCAGAAGACTTGGACGATACCAAGAGTGGCGCTGGTAACGGGATCGGAGAAATCACCACCGGGAGGCGATACAGCGCCGACGATACTGACGGAGCCTTCGCGATCTGGATTTCCCAAGCACTTGACGCGACCGGCGCGCTCGTAAAAACTGGCCAACCTCGCACCGAGATACGCGGGGTAACCAGAGTCGGCAGGCATCTCAGCCAAACGACCAGAAATCTCACGAAGAGCTTCCGCCCAACGGGACGTCGAATCGGCCATCATCGCGACGTTGTAGCCCATATCACGGAAGTATTCCGACAAGGTGATGCCTATAAACAAAAAATTGCCACAAATTACAAAAAAATATCTGAAAATAACTGACAAAAATCAAAAAATAATGGAAAATAACAAAAAATTACAACAAATGATGAAAGATTAGGGAAAAAATAAATAAATAACTGAAAAATAACAAAAATAAATGAACATAACAGAAAATTACAAAAAGAAAAACAAAAAATGTAAAGAAATAACGGAAAATAAAAAAATAAATCACATCAAATGATGGAAAATTGAATTACTCCATTCTGGCAGTTTTTCAGATCTACTTTCAAGCGGCTTTGCGTTATTTAATGGTCTGGTGAGCCAGATCATCGAAAATTGTGATGTTCTGGAGCGAAGAATCGTGTTCGGGGGATTTTTTGGAATTTTTGGGTCGGAGGAGACAAAATTTGAATGGAAATTCGAAGAGAAAATTACCAGTGTAAATGGAAGCTTCACGAGCGGCGACAGGCATGTTCGAGGTGTTGGCGACGAGAGCTGTACGCTTCATAATAGATTCCGTAACCCCGTCAATCTCGACAGAGAGCTCCGGGAAATCACGCAATACTTCGGACATCTCGTTACCACGTTCTCCGCAACCGACGTAAATGATGACCTCGGAATTTGAATATTTGGAGAGCGCTTGCGAAATGACAGTTTTGCCGCAACCGAAAGCTCCGGGGATCGCGGTAGTTCCGCCCTGGACGCAACTGCATAAGGAAAAATTGTTTCATTCGAGTTTTTCGTCTTCTTTGCTCGCCCAAAGCCTTGACAAGTTGAAGCTCAACGATCGTCGCCCCCGGGGGCCCGGAAAATTGAATTTCCGCGAAAACGCAAAGCAAAAAACATTCTCGGTTGTGAAATTTCTCTCTTTTCATCTTTTCATATTTTTTTTTCGTCGTTTTAGCGGATTTTTTTGGCGTTACGAAATTTTGACGAGGCTTGGGAACGAAAAATGTGGAAAAATGATTCTTACGGGAATAGAGAGTCCAGGACTCGTTGACCTGTCAGCAGAGGATGATTCGCTGGCAGCTTTTCTGTCACCGGTCTCGGCTGACGTACTGGCCACACCTGAAAACCATTTTTTCCATAAAGTTCCTCCTTTTTCTTCGTTTATCAAAATATTAACAATTCATTGACAAATAATTTGTGCCAATTGCTTTTTTCGATGGATTATTATTTGCTCACCTGCAACATCGTGTACTTGCTCTTTTCTCCATCGAACTCGGTCTCAAGAACCACGTCCTGTCAAAATATCCAAAAAATATTCAATCAAGACACGAAAAATCGGGTTTATCTGTTTCCACAAACTCGAGCAAGTCTTTTGAACGGTAAAATCTGTTTTTGCGAACTCAAAATTCCCAGAATTCAATTTTCAACCAAAAAACTTGAATTTGGCGTTAAAAAACCGAAAAATTCCAGAAATCGCCCGTCCCGGAAGAAACTTTTGACAAATTTCTTCTCCCAGAGTTCCGACACAAGTTTTTCGAGATAAAAAAGAAAAAGAAAAACGAGTCTCGAGCAATAATTTCGAAATTTTCACGAATTTTCATAAAAACGTCCAACCAGGTGGAAAAAATTGTCAAAAATTTCGAGATTTTGACAGTAATTTGAAAATTTTCGATGAAAAAAATACCAAACACGCGTCCCAACTTATCAGAAATGAAATTTCCGAATTTTGACCTCAAAAATTGGATTTCCAAGCGGAAAGGATGAAAAATTTGTATAATCGGCCCGACAAAATGTCGAAACTCCGAAGGGAGCGTGACAAAGGAGAAAAAAATGTTTTAAGCGAGTAATTAGAAAGTTGAGAGACTCACGTCGACGGTGTAATTGCCAGCGGGGGCGACGTAAGTGACGGTGCCCTTGCTTTTCGGTGGGAGCATCATTTTGTGTTTGACGAGAGTATTTTCGTGAACGATACCGTAAAGATCGCCTCCGGTAATATGGCTGCCATTTTTTATGTTAAGAGGGTTGAATTCCCAGCTCATTGTTTTCGAAAGTGCAGGAACGTTGACGCCCTTGGGTATGTAAATGGAGCTGGTCAATTCGTTAATGTCTTTCAAGGGACGTTGGATACCGTCGAAAATACTGCCCAAGATACCGGGACCCAACTCGACCGACAAAGGTTTGCCTGTCCGTAAAACGGGATCGCCGACAGTTACACCGCTCGTTTCCTCGTAAACCTAAAAAATCAACAATTCCCCATAAACATTTTTAACAATTAGAACGATTACGATAATTAATAATAATAAATTATTAATACATTTTTTTATTTGTTGATTACAATAAAGTGTACAGAACTGAAGGCAAAGAAGATGTTTTCAGCTTCTCTCGTAATGGTAAATGGAAAATTCTTTGATGCGATTCCATTTTTTTTGGAAAATCTAATAATAAACGTTTGAATATCAATCGCTATTATTATTGCGAATTAAACTTGAAATTTGACGACAAATCAGACAAATTGCCATTTAGATCATTTAATTATAATTAATCATAATAAATTCATGATTTTTCTCAATTTATCATTTTTGAGAATTCGAGAAATTTGGAATATTCTGGGTTTTTTTACCTGAATCGTCGCCATGTCTCCCTCCAGACGAATGATCTCTCCGACCAACTCGTAATATCCGACTCGCACCAACTCGTACATAGCGGATCCTGACATTTTCTCCGCCGTAACGACTGGAAAAGGATAAAATGTGATTTTTCGAAAATTTGACGATTTTTAGGGAGATTTTGGATTTTTTTCTGGAGCTTGTGCTTACCGGGACCGGACACCGCGTAAACATATCCGAACTGGGACTCCTTACTAACGTTGCTCAACTTTTTCAAGCCGTAGCTCATCTTGGATTTTTTTATCTGCAGATAAAGAGAAGGAAACAATTTAATTATTGGTGCCCAATGAATTTTTTGCGGGTCTCCAGTGCGGAGGCCAAAGTTATGGCCGAAAAAATGAACGCGAATTTAAATTTGATGGAAATAAATGAAAATATGCTGAGATTTTGAAATTTTTGACTTTTAAGACGAGAAAATCGAAGAAGAGTCAAAAAAATTACTCGATTAAGATCGCAGACTATATAGAAGCAAAATTTTGATTTTTAAGGATGAAAGATCGAAAAGATTGGAAGGAACGACGAGAAATCGGTAAGAATCGAGTGGAAAGCCACTCCCGCGAGCAAAACTGCAATTCGTCACATAAACGAGATGCAAAGTGACGAGGAAATGGTTGGTGTCGTCGATACGGATATGTAGATCGAAGGATTCAAGTTCGAAAAGCAATCGAGCAATTTTTGAGAGAAATGGTGTAAAAAAAAACAAATGGTATCTCACGAGTGCGTCGGGGTGGGGTACGAGTCGTGATGGATTCACGTGAGCACTTGTGCGTTCGAAAAAAGGCGTAGCCGTCTGCTAGAGACGTGGAATCGCGGGAGAGCGAGAGAGAGAAAGCGATGAACGAGATTTTCCAATGGCTCGAGTCATAAATTAACGATATTTGCTTTTTTATATAATTTGAGGGAATTATTGACGTTCACAAGGGTTGGAAATAGATCGTGGAGAGTTTCGGGGTCGGTGCCAAGCGTAAATATATTTAATTTATCCCGGGAGATAGAAAAAGATGCTATGGCGCACGGCAAAGTGGCGAACGATCGATACGCGGAGCCGCGCGAGTCTTCTTTCGTTTTTCTCTTCCTTTCTCCACTCAACTCATAAAACCGATTTTTTAATACTTCTCAATTAATCTACCGACGATTTATTCATAACGCGATGAAATTACGAGCTTTCCGAACAAAGTAACCAACGACGTAGCTTAGAAATAATAAAAAACTTACAGAGACGTCCGACGAACTGTAACGAACCCACCCAACGAGTCTCGAGCTTTGCCTGACTGATATCACAAGACAGGGTCAGCTGACTGCTCCGATCCCGAATCATTTTCAATAAACCGCGCGCGCAACAATACTCCACCCCCACTCCTGCCCTCTTTTGCAAGAATATTCCTCCGTCGTCGTTCCAACAAGATGGCGAATCGCGGCCTAAACTTTTACAAATTCGTCCTTCTCACTGAACGATCCAGAAACAAAATGTTTGCATTAAAGTTTATAACAATTTGATCTCGTTTTTCCACTGTTCGATTTTTTTTCTTTTTTCCTTTACGATAAACGAATTTTCCAATGCTCCGTGAACTACAAACTATTTTGAAATCTCTGTTTCGACAAAATATGAAAAAAACAAAGATCCACGAAACACACAGCGGTCAATTTTTTAACAAGAGATTATTTTGCTTCGTCTGTATTCATGGAAATCGGAAATTGCTCCAGATAGAGCAATTTTATCGGCAAAACAAAAAAGAGCGAGAAATTCAAATTTAGTTCGAGATCGTGTCGCGTATACAGCGTTTCCGGTGGCGGTTCGAGAGTCGCGGCGCGTTTCGGGCTTACATTCAATATAGAAAGTACGCGACTGTGCCTCTTATGCACAGCTCATTTGCTCTAGTCCTTTAGTTGCTGCGTGCACGAGCACAACGATGTTTTGTGCTTAAAAGCTTCAGAATTTGTTCTGCATAAGAAAATCGCGAAAATATTCAAGAGTTTCGTGGCCCAACTTTTGTTATCAAGGAAAAATTGAGGTAAGAATTAACTCTACGAGAAAATCCCTTTCTATTCCTCGCGAAATTTGTCCCCGGTAAATCCCAAGACTTCTCGATCCCAGATAAAGTCGACAAAAAGCCGAGAATCCCACAGGCCGTAATCTCGGAACAAACGAGAAACGTGACAACAATCCTCTGGAAAAACTTTTTTACGACGACTTTTCACGATTCGAAAAATAGGTTATAAAAATTGTCGCAGCTTGCCGAAACCGCCGCCAGATGTCTCATTTTTTGCATCCCACAAGCTCGTGTTTGTGTGAAATTCCAGAGCATATAAAAACCGCTTGTGTTTAGTTTAGCACGAGCAATAAGACCCAATGAGGCCGGGACGGGGTCTGCGGGGAACGAGGCTCAATAAAGTGGTGGGGGAAGCGCGTCCTGAATAATATTTCAGTGTGCAACGCATCTAGTGCCCGAATTCCTAATCCCCGATCATCTTTGTTCCCTGACTCTTCGGAATGCGTGTGCTTCGATGGTGTTTGTGACCTTTCGAGAATCGTAAACATTGAAGAGAGAAAGGGGAAAGGTGGAAGAGTGAGGGGGGTTATTTGAGTGTAACAGACTCTCGTGTACGTGTGGGAATGTCAAAACCCGTTCGAACGTCGTGCCAAGAGATTGTGTCGTGTTACACTTCGTGCAGCTCGTTAATAATCAAATTTCCTCGTATATCTATCGCTCCAACAACATACATGCTCATATTATCGTTTTAATGTGTGGAAATTTGTGTTGCCGGTATTTTTCGTGAACGGTGCAAATATTCCTGGAAGAGGTATGTTATCCACGATGTATTTACGCCTCCCCCACCTCCCGGCCTCTTTTTTTTCTTCTACTGTACTTTCTCCGTATTGATACGATAACATCGAAAAATTGGGATCGTTTGATCAACTGAATAATTTCCAACGTCGGAAATGAAGCCAGCAAATTATCCCCCACCTGTTTCGATCGTTTTTCTTCCAAAATCCCTGGAAGAAACGATTTTTCTTCTATAAATCTTTTCTAACGCATAAAATCCGCTAATATTCGCAGTATGCGAGGAGAATACTCATTTCGCATTTACGTGCGTGCATTTTAATTGGCGCTTTCCGGATTACGTGTCGCCGCACGACCTCCATATCGTCGTTGCACTTTTTTCTCGAGTCTTGTTTTTTTTTCTTTTTTTTCGATTCGCGATTCTCTGTCTGTTTGTTCTTTTCCCAACTTTTTGTGTTTGCTCGATGTTTCTGTTGTTTCTTCAACGGGTGAGAAAATATTTAACAATCTTCTCGCTTCTCCCTCCTTTTTCCTTCGAATTCGCCAAGTTCTGAAACTTTGTAGAGCTTCTTTGAGCCTCGAAATAAATAGAAACCCCAATTTGTTGACCCAAAAAATTCGTTTTCGAAATTTTTTTCAATAAAAACCACAAAAATCGTCCAATTCAGTGCCAATTTCGTACTGCAGGCCGGAAATCTTTGCATACGTTTGTACAAGTGTTTCCTTCAGACACTTCCATCCCTATCATCGAAAAATAATTTGGCTTTTGAAAACCTTGAGTTTTTCATGAAGTTTCCGACTCTTCTCGTTTGTGCACTCGATTTTTAACTTGAAAAAAAAAAATTTGCCGCAATTATCATTGACTCGAGTAACGGAGCGACCTTCGGCTTCGCTTCCTACAGAATTTGGAGCGCCCTAGATCCGAGAAGTGTAAAAATCCCAAGCCGTTCGTGTCTCAACAGGTGATTAAGGGCCCAGGTAAATATTCCACTCGACAGCTCAAGAAAATTAGTGAAAATATGGCAACAGAGATTTTCCATGGAGATGCTAATAAAAATTAAATAAATTTTTAGGCCTTTGGAGCTGTCCGTCATGGCCATGGACAAAGACGACATCCTCGGGGCAGTCAGATCCTGTCTGATGACCTTCAAGAATGGCACAACCGTGTCTGAACTTCATCGTGAGTGAAAAAATCATTTTATTCAAAGATTTACCAAATATTTGTCAAAAAAAACTGAATTATCCGAAGAAACACGAGAAAAAATGTGAATTTTCGAAAATTGATTTTCCGAAAACGAGAATGAACGTTTATTTTCGACTGATAATTAATTTTTCCGAATTTTCATGGATTTTTTAATTTTTATAAATTTTTCATCACGTTTTTCGTTGCTACTCATCAGCAAAAAATTTCCTACGATTTTGAAAGGCTTAACGACGTTTTTTCGATTTTTTTAATCCAAGGGAACCTTTCCTGGATTTTCCCACTTTGCCTCAGTCCATTTCCCCCCAAATTCGCGGTCCCTGATCATAAAAAACGTGAAAATGATAACTCACACGATCCCCAAAGTGAGCGAATTCCACTTCGTCCAATTTCCATTCTTCCCTTCATTTATTTCTACTGGTTTTCGCTTTTTTTCATCTTAATCCTTTTCGAGCCTTTGACCCATGATTTATAGCCCATTTGCCTTTTTTATTACCCCAGAACTTTTCAGACCCTTTCCCTCCTCGCTGCACTTTCTTCTCCCACGATAACTTTCGGTTCACAAATCCCTACGACCATATTTATGGTCTCAAAGATTACAGGTCCCGATTAATCGCCTCATTTGTTGGTCACATCGTTCCCGTCGATTTTTCTATCCCATAAATCTTATTGAGACCTCCCGAAAGAGTTTACAGGCTCGACGAGCCACAGGCACGATTTTCAGGATAAAAAATGAATAGTTAATCGCCGGGTTTACCTCGAAATTGGAATTTCCAACTGGAAATGATTTTTCGTTCCGGAATGATGGGGAAAACGTTAATTGAAATTTGTGGATGAATTTTTTAGGGGATTATAAATCGTTGGAGGGTCGAAACATTCCATATCATCAGTTAGGATTCGCGACGTTGGAAGCGTGTATCCAGAGCGTGCCTGGAATAAAGACGTCGAGGCGAGGTGGAGAGCTGTGGATCGAGATCATTCCGACACAAGAAACTTTGCACATTTCGAAATTAGTTGCAGGCCAAAAAGCCCCGAAGGCTCGTCGTAAAAAAACTGTAATTTTGTTTTCGTTCGTTAGACATTTGATTTTCCTACTTTATTTGGGGCCTGTGAGCCTCGCTTTTCGTTTTTTATTATAATTTTAAATAAATTCCTGTCTTTCTCAGCGTTCGAGTTATTATTCTAAATTCTTGGGCCACCAGCGAAGCAGTTATGCAAAAAGTAGACCTTCCACAGGATCTTCCACGAAGTAATGCTGTCTCTATTTTTATTATTTCTCAAAAACTTTTTTCCATTATCATTTCCAAACGAAAAACTGATGAGGCTGAAGTTCGCAGTGTTGGAATGCAACGGAAGAAATTGTTCTCCATTTTTATTGATTTCTTTCTAATTTGGTTATTTATTTTTTATTTCAATCAATTCATTATTAAATTAAATTGAATTGAATTAATTTAAAAAAATGAATTTTAATCGATTTGATTTAATTAATTTATATTTAATTAATATTTACTTTATATTCCATTTAATTAATTAAATTAATTGATTTAAATGAACTAATTGAATTAAATTAAATTAATTATTTATTCCGTTAATTTTTTAAATGATTCGGAATTTTTCGAGCCAATTAATTTTTTTGGGAGCAAAAACCGATGGGTTTATCGTCATAATTCAATCTAAATATAAAAATGGATCTTTAGCAAAGAAAAAAAGGAATTTCGTTGCATTCCAACGATGCAAACTTCAGCGTGATGAAAATCTAACTTTTTTCGAATTTTCTCATTTTCATCTCGTTTCTGTGTGTTTTTTTTTGCTTCCAGTAATTATTCAAAGTTTCAAGCGCGAGTGCCTCCCCCGAAACCGTTGATGAGCGCGCCGGTTCGTCCACCGCCGACCACGAATGGTCGATCCATAGGAAACTCTGACTCCTCGTCCGCCCCGAAGGTATATTTTTCAAAATTACACATTTTTCTCTTGCACATCTCTATCATTTTTATTTTCAGTGACTGGGAGGCAAATAAATGGCTTCGCCTTGCCCGAGATCAAGCTGGACGAAGGATTTTTGCTCTTTCTTTCATTTAATTTAGAAAAAAACCTTTCTCTCGCTCTCTGGATCGTCTTGAGCTTTCCAAAAAGTACACAAGCTCCAGACCCTCCAGACAAACTTATTCATTGTCCATAGGGCCGCACTTTAGCAACACATTTCGTCTCGTTCGTCATGACACGTGAAAAACCCAATCGCACGAATTTTCTCCTTTTCTTTCGGTCGTGCGTCTGTTTTTCGTCAAGTGCTTCGTGTCTCTCGACCTTTCTTTTTCACGCTCTTCCAACTTTACACTTTTATCGCACTCTGCCCTTTTTTTTTCATTTTAAATGCCGTCGTTGTACGTTGAGGTTGCACACGCGACTGCAACGTGGCTCTTGAGAAAAAGAAACAACGGTGGACATGGCATCGCTTGAAATCTGAGGAGGACAAAGCGTTTTTTTTTTCGATTTATTAGTTTTCATGGTTTTGGCTTTTCCTGACATGATTTGGGCCGTCAGTTTGTCATTTTTTGTTCAACGCTTTTGTACGAAAGGGTCTGAGCGAAGTTTCGAGTGCTTTTCTCCATATTTTTGTGAGTGGGCGAAAAAATATACGGAAAAAAACTTTGTGGGGGGGGGGGGAAGAAAAGATTTCTGTAAAAATTCTCGATCTCGGGGACTGATTGGGCGAGTTTTTGTTTGTTCGCAGGCATTGGTGCAACGAGCGATCCAGCCGCGCCAAGAATTGGACTACGTCGTAAGAAAAAAAGTGGGAACGATGCCGTCGGTGGTGGAGGCGCCAATAAAATGGACTTTTCCAGAAGCTCCGCAGACGCCGAAGACTCCGGATAGTCCGAGAGCGCCTCAACCGTTGATGACGTTTAATCCTCCCGTGGTAAACGCGACGGCTCTGAGACCAATACCGGAACTGAAGCCGTTGCCGGTCGCACCGCCGAACTTTATCGGATTCTCAGGAAACGTGAACAAGTCTTTGGTCCCGTGCCCACCGATTCCAACGCCGAATCCTCCGACTCCGATGGCGTATCCCTGGCAACCACCGCCTTCGAGACTGAGAGTGGCCGAACGGATGGTCTCGCAAAGATCAGCGAATTTGCGACTTCTTCAGATCCAACAGTCGAGTCAAGTGTCGACGAACGGGCCGGTGCCTTCCGCGGTAAGAATTTATCAAAATTTTAAACATACCCAGCCGAATCCAATTTTCATTGAATTTCAATCAACTTCCGGTATTGTTATTAAAAAGTCATGGCCGTTGACACACTGGGTCAAATTGACCCAGGTCGTTTTGATCATTTACATGAATTGCCAGTGTTGTAGAATAAAAAGTCATGCCCGTAGACACACTGGGTCAATTTGACCCAGGTCGATTTAATTATTTACATGATCCTCCGATGTTATTTCCGAAAAATCATGGCCCTAGACACACTGGGTCAATTTGACCCAGGTCGATTTTATCATTTCCATCTTCCTTCGGTGTTATTTAGAAAAAGTCATGATCCTGGATACACTGGGTCAATCTGACCCAGCTCGATCTTTTCGTTCTCACGCTCGAATCTCGGTTCAATAATTCGGAAAAACTTGTATTGATCTTTGAATTCTGCTTATCTCACAGCTAAACTTGCAATCGCAAGATCCGCGAGAAGAACTGAAAAAAATAGCGGCGGAGTTGCGTCGCCCCGAGCCAGTTTATAAAACAATTCCCGTGCAAGGGAAAGGCGGCTCTTCCGTTTATGGAAAAGTGGAAATCGGCTCTGCAAAATTCAGCAGTTATCCCGAAGAGGCTCAGAATTCAGCTGCAGCAGAAATACTCGCTGCTCGCGAGGCTTTGAAAGAACTGAAAAAAGAATATGCCACGATGCAGCGACTCGTGCCAACGACCAATAAAGAACTGATGAAAAAACGACTCCTCGAAATCGTCGATCATCACACCGGCGTCTTTATTCACAAAATTCCTGCACTCTACCAAAAAGAATTCAACGAAAACCTTCCCAGCAATTGGCTCGAAGAAACCGCTCAATGGAACGAAGTCAACCTCGAAAATGGCGTCAATGACTCCGTCATTCTCATCCGCGCACCTTCACAGCCCAACGCCAAGGTGAGTAATATTGCTGGATCCTTAAGAACGGTTACTACACATAATAATGTTGTCATATCAAAAGCATAGAAGAATTCCAAATGATTAGAAATTGATGAATTTCGCTAAGCATACTCTTTAGTATTAAATATGAATATACAACATTTTTTAAAGATTTTTCTTCTACATAGTTTTCGAGTAATTGAACACAAGGGTTTACAGATATTTATAGGTATATCTTTGGCATATTGTAAACTCAAATTATTCGACAACTATGAGGATGAAAATTTGGAAAAAAATTATGTCCTCATCTTTGATGCTAAAGAATATTATTAGCAAATTTTATTGAATTCGCATCATATTGCCATACGTAGCCAAGGTCAGTAAAAACACACAGAAACATTAATAGTCTCCATGAAATTGATATTTCTCGGGGAATCCACTGAAAAACGATTTTCTCATGAATTTTTCCCGATTCGCTTTCAAGACCCCCACGGAACAGTCTTCCATAATGGAAAAATCATTCCTCAAGCCAATTTACACGTGTGCACCAGACCAGGTGAGCCTCCCCGATGAACATGTCTGGGTGGCGAACGTCACTCTCGTCGTGAGTTCCTCGGAGATTTGGGTCCGATTAATCGGAGAAAATTACAGCGTGAGTACAAAATTATTCAAGAATTTTCTCATTTTTCCGCCACGTAGCTCTCGCACAAAAATAACACACGAGCCTCCGAATTTTGGTCGGAAGTGCCCCGAACAGAAACAATCGAGCCTGGAATACTAAAAATCATGATGCTCGTGTCCGCAACGTCGGAATGCAACGAAAAATATTGATTTTTATATTTTTTCATCTAATTATTTAACATACTTTTATTTATTTATTTCAAATTCATTTATTTATTCATATTTATTGTTAATTAATTATTAATGGATTGATAAATTAATAATTGATATTTTGTTATTAATATTTATTGTTTATATATATTATATATATATATATAAATAATTTATAATTATTTATTTATCAGGGATATAGAAATATTTGAATATTTATTTGAAAAAAATTTAATTATCCAAATTTTTCGCGCTGATAGATTTTTCTGGGGGCAAAAACCGTCCGTTTTATTATGCCAATTAAATTCTTAATTAAAATAATAAGATTTGGCCGCGAAAAAAAGGAATTTCGTTGAATTGATACAGTGCGAATTTCAACGTCATTAAAAATGGTTTATTGGTCGGTAACAGGACAAATTAGACGCGATGATGGTCGAGATGAGCGAATATTATTCCACGACGAATACTCGTGCCGAAAATATCGAACCGAACAGTTATTACGCGATGATGGAGAACGAGACGTGGTACAGAGTTCGAGTGCTTCAGTGCGATTTGTCGTGCGACGAGGCCGACGTATTTTTCATTGATTTGGGCGAAGAGGACACGATCAATGTTTCTCGCTTGTATCCGCTCGACCGCAAGTTTTATTCCGTGCCAGCTCAAGCGATGAGAGTCTCCTTGATGGGCCTCGAAGATTTCGATGTCTGCGAGAGCGTCGTTCCCGTCATTGAGAAATGCATATTCGAGGGAGTTTTCTACATGGAAGATTTCAGTCGCGACGTCGACGAGTTTGGCCCTTTGGCAAGCGTCGTCATGTACGACACGAGCGGCCCCGACGATATCAACATGAACGATTTGATCAAGATGAAAATATTGCAGACCATCGCTCCCAGGTTCGAAAGCGCTGGACAAGTTGCTGCGGTTCACGCATGCCACGTCGAATCAAATGGCGACGTTTTCGTTCAGGTTTATTCATTTATTTATTTACTATTTATATTTTATATAGACGCTGGGGTCTCTCAGACCCGGAGTGCCATATTATTCGCAATGAATCGTGGGTCATTATTTTTTGTTTTTTTTTTTTTTCGATATTAACATTGGGTCTGGGAGACCCAGGAGCTTGGGAGTGGAAATCTGGGTCTGTGGGACCCGAGGGTAACGGGAAGTACTTCCGAATTCCTTCGCAATCAATCCTGAATCTTTATTTGTTAGTTTTTTTCAAATATTGAACTTGGGTCTCACAGACCCACAAGTCTCGGAGGTATTATTTTGCTCCCAATGAGTTCCAAATCGTTATTTACTCGTTTTTTACTCAAAAAATTGAATGTGGGTCTTCCGGACCCGGAAGTGAACCTCAAAAACGAATTTTACCAATTCCCCAACAAAAATTCAGGCTCAAAATTTCTTGTCCCATTTTTGAACAAATCAAAAAGCAATAATCAAACTCGGAGAACAAAAGAAACTAGGAAACAGAATTTCCGATGAAACAATCGATTGTTTTTTTCCGGTTTCCAGGTAAAGAACGACACATTGAAAACGCTGACGAAATTGCTAAATAAATTGATTGAAACGGGGCTGTCCAAGGAGGAAAGACTGAGGTACGCGGTCGACAAGATCGAGACGTCCTCGATGTATTTGTCGCGTTGCAACGAGAGCGGCAATTGGTTCCGAACGAAATTTATGGCGGACGGATCGGCCGTCGCGAACAATAGTCGCCCCTTCAAAATGTTTCTCGTCGATTTCGGTTCCACGATATTCGTCGACGCTGAAAACATTTTGCAGTTGGAAAAAATGTCCGTCACGCTCGCGTGGTTCCCCCCACAAGCCATCAAAGTCCGCCTCGATAAACTCGAGCCCAACATGTTCACCAAGGACACGATCGCCAGGCTCAACGAACTCGCGCCTCCCCCTCAAATTCTCATCCTCAAGGTCGTAAAGCCCAGCGTCAACTGCTCTTTGCCTGTTGTCGAGCTTTTCAAAAAATCCCCGCCTGACAATATCCTCGGATCGATCAACAACACTTTGCTCCATGAATCCGAAGGCATCAAATTGTGAGTCTCAAACTTTACCCAATTTTCCCCGGGATTCCGCACGCCCAACTTTATTTTTTTTTCTTGTCCACGTTGTCCCAAGAATTTGCTGAATTTCCCCGAAAATTTTTCGACTTTCCACCTTTTTTTGCTTCCCATTAAGGAGGCTGGCCACGCACAACAATGTTGCCACGTTAAGAGCATAGGAAATTTCGAAATAATAAGAATTTGATGAAATTTATTGTGCATACTCTTTACTATCAAATAAGAATATACTAATTTCTAAAGATTTTTTTTCTTCATAGTTTTCGAGTAATTAAATACTAGAGTTTACATGCAAAAGCATAGGATTCATATATATATATATATATATATATATATATATATAGGTAAATCTTTGGCATATTGTAAACTCGAATTATTCGACAACTATAAAGATAAAAATGTAGAAAAGATTGTGTGTCTTCGTGTGTGATGCTATAGAATATTATCACGATATGTTATTAAATTCTTATCATATTATCGTATGTAGCCATCCTCCTCAAATCGTCGAGGCCAAAATGAAAAATCGAGCAGAAAACTGCCGGGGCGATCGTGACTTCACCAAAAAGTCCCTTACCTCTGCGAATTTTCATGCCAGCTCGATTTTCCATAATTTCTGTGTAAATTGAAGTGTCGACGAGGACGGCAACAACAATGTGAAGCCGAGGAAGTTGCTGGAGCGAGTGAACTCTCGAAGCACAGTTGACATTGAAGAAAACGCGAAAGCGTTACCAGCCCCGAAGATCGGAGCAGTTGGTGACTATTTCAACGTCCACGTCACGATGGCCGCGAATCCTGCCAACTTCACGGTCCAGCCTCTCGACTCCAGAGACGATTTGAGGGTAAGATCTTTCCTGCTCGATTTGCGCATCAAATTTTGCTAAAAATAAAAAAAAAACCAAGATTCTCGAAGGCTTCTGACGATTTTTGCTCAAACCCTGGGATCGATCTCGATCCCCTGAACCCCAGCGCCGATTTGTCTTGCTCGTGAAGCTCAAAATCCATTTTTCTCCATAGAATCTCATGGTCAAACTTCAGGATGACTGTCAAGCTATGAAAGACGCTCATCCCACTCTTGATTCAATCAAAGAAGGTCGGCTTTACGCTGCGAATCATAGCGATGGATCATGGTACCGGTGAGTGATTCAGAAACATCGAAATTTTTTTTTTTAATAAACAATAATCGAAAAAATAAATTTTCATCGAAAAAAAGCGAAAAAAAATCCGGCCGTGCTCCGGTTTTCTAATAAATCAGAAAGAAAAGTTCAATCATTGGAAATTAATTAAAAAAAACGAAACTCGGCGGCTTGGTCTCCATGAGCAAGTCCAATTTTTTTTTTTTATTCGATTTTGCGATGATCAATGAATTTTGTGTCTTTTTCAGTGGCTGTGTATTGAACGTGATCAACAAGTACATGTTGACAGTATACTTCATTGATTACGGGGACGTGGCTGTGATGGGGCTGGACAAACTGGTGCCTCTGTCGAGACAATTCCTCGACCTTCCCTACCAGGCGATAAAGGCGCGATTAGTCGGTAAGTTAACCCACGAATCTCCATTGACATGAACCGTACGTCAGAGATAACAAAATGCCTCATTAAGCAATGATAAGAAATTTCCATTATTACGAAATGATTGAAAGTTCCGTCCATTCAATGCATTTAATCAAAATTCAATTAATCCATTAATTAGTACTCGATTGATTCTAATTCTCGAAATAATCCATTTAAAAATTGCATTTCAATAATAATTGAATAATTCATGAATCAATCAAACATTTTATTTGATCAATAATCGCAAAAGAAATATTCAAATGGTAAATTAATTCAATTTATTGAGTAACCTGTAGATTAATCGAATCAATCATCGAAAAAAAAAATTCTCCGGTGAATTTCCTCAATTAATTTATTAATTAATCAATTTAATGAATAAATCAATAAATTAGCCAAACAATAGTTAATTAACGAGTCAATTAGTTGATTATTTGGTTAGTTATTTAATTATTTAGTCAATTATTTAATGAATTAATTAATAATTAAATTAATTAGCTAATTATTTGACCAACCAGTTAATTATTCAATTAATTAATTCATTACTTAATTAATTAGTCAATTTATTATACTGGGGCGTATGCGGCATAGCAAATGCACGTTCATCTCGCTCATTTTTGATAATTTGCCGAAATGTCTCTGTTCCTATTTTTTTTTTCTTTTTTATTGAACGACAAAAATTGAATAATCGAGAAAAAATGAAAAACTCACTTAGGGATAAAGCCGAAAAGGATCGACTGGTCGCCTGAGGATTGTGTCCGATTCCAAAGCCTGACGGTGGAGCGAGCCCTGGTTTCAATAGTGCAGGAAGTTGACGCTGATCGACATCTTCCCCGTGACACAGTTTTGGGCTTGAATCTGATTGACGTATCGACCAGCGAGGACGTAAACATCGCCGACGTGTTGGTGGAGGAAGGCCGCGCGGTTTACGTCGATTAAGAAGAAATTTCGATTAGTACGAGATCGTGGACTGCGACGTAACGTTTTGTTTTCTTTTTTCTCGTTTAATCGAGTTTAATAGATGAATTATTAGCGGCGGGTTACGCTAAATATATAAATACGATAATAAATCAGTATAAAAATCGTTATCGACGGAAAAAAGTCAATAGGCGGTTAGCCTGAAAAAAACAGGTGATCTTAATCGCCCTCTTGGCTGCGATTGTTCTAGGATTCGTGGGAAAGTTATTCCGCGCATTAATCGCGAACGCAATTCCCAAGTTTTCAATTATATTTCTTTTTTTTTCTCCATTTTTGACAAAGGCTCTCCGATAGCCTCTTTTTTTCATTTTTAAAACAATGAGACTGCTGGTCAAGCTCGAGGCGGGCTAATAATTTGCCGACCCGAGTCGACGACCGAATGAACTTTCGCTTCGTTTTTTCTTTTCGTTTTCTATTTTTCTTCATTCTTCGGCGATTAAGTCACGGCAATCAATAACCACCTCGTGTTTTTCTTCATTTTTTTCTTTTTTATTATCGTTGATTAATTATTAACACGCAATTTTCTTCCTACTAGAGTTTAGAACGTTCCATACTTTTTTAGCCCATGCCAACGACCGAGGAAACCGGCAGAGAAATTCGATCCCGCCCCAAAATTCTCCTTTATTTTAGTTTTTTCCTTCTTTTTCCTCCTCACCATCTTCGACTCTGCTTCCTCTCCATTTTCTCTCGCTCCTCTTATCCCTCGGTCGACCTTTCATGCTTCCACGAATATTTACGAATTAAACAGTATTACTAGACAATTTATTCGTGCGAAATAACGGCATACAACTAAGTGACTAAATATTCAAATATTCATTCACAATATTTGATATATTCATATTCATAATATTTGCAATATATATGAGAGACAAAATATAAAACAAATGTATTTTTTACCAATTATGTACGAAAATAATAAAATCGAGAGAGAATTTGGTGAGCTAATGGATCTGGGACACTGCTCATTCCTTTTCGTATCGAAATAACTCACTTGGAGAAAAAACAATCAATTTTTTACAGTAAACCAAAAAAAAAAGACCAAAATTCGATTTTTTTCTAATTTTAGTAAAAAAAAAACGAAAAAACGTACAAATTTTGACTTTTTTTAAAAATAGAATCGGCTAAGCCGTCCGGAAATTTAATTTCCGGTTTGCCCAGAGCCGAGGATTCGAAAAATTTTGGTTTCAAAGTTCAACATTGATGGAAAAATGTGATTGCCTAAAAAATTGAAGATTTTTCGGATGTTCTTAGTCGAGATTCCAGCAACGTGGAGTGCTGGTCACTCCGAAAACTGCGGGTGAAGAAAAAGCATGGATAATACATTTTTTTTTATTTGTTTTTTTGAGAAATTCGAAAAATGTTTTTGAAAACGTGGAAATTGGAAAAAATTAACGGTTTACCTTTAATTCGTGCGGTTAGATGATTTTGTGCGATTTTTAAAAAGCCGTGAATGGAAATTGGACCACGAAGTGTCAGGAATTCGTCGGTGGCTCGTTCGAAATTGGATATTCGGTTATTGATTGATCGGAAAGCAACAGTCGCGGCTCCAAAGATAGACAAGCGAGTGTTTGTTGACGCGTGACAATGAACGATTTTGAAATCGGGGAGTCCAGCCTGTGTGCTCGATATACGTTGATTAATGTACAGCATGTTGCAGCTCGAATGGTCAACAACGTAGAGTTCTTTTTGAGCGGATACGTGAGTCGGAAAGCGCAATTCACTTTGGGAACGAGATTTTATTTCCAAAATTGACGAGACTGCGATCGATTATCGCCCGTATTGCGAGAACGGGTGGATCTAGAGGGAAAATATATAGGACCAATATTGTGGGGCATGCAATTTCCTACAAAAAAGGTCTTGGGGTTAACTTTGGATATTGGATAGTTTGGCCGTGAGAACGGGCAGAAAGGAGACTGTTAAGGCATCTTTTTTCAATGTCAAGTCGTTTCATTCTTTTTTAAGACCAAACTATGGGACATGCGTAGAAACTGTCACGGACTTTTATTTAGAGAATTTCATGCTCCAAAAGAATGGTTCCATACAATTTTTCTGTATCTTCAACCGTTTCGCCGGAATTTCCGTTCAAATAAAACAATTCGTCTACCATCTCCAATCATAAACCAAAAATCCCTCGTTTTCAAGCCCCTCTTAACGCTAAACGGCGAGAGATACAGAAAAACCAGCCAATAGCTTTTTTATAGGAAATTTTCTGCTCTCGAAGAACAATTCTATCCACTTTTGCTCTAGATTCAACCGTTTCAATAGAATTTGCAATAACAGTGAAGAACTCGATGAAATTCCGATAGAAAATCATTGGAAAGAGATTTGCTCCGAAATGAAATACGAAACTTTTCAGCTTTTCATTAATTTCGACCCGAGCCGCAATCATTTCCATATTACGCTCGATTCAATCTGAGAGATCCTGTACAGAAAGGTCACGCCGAGTTTTGCAGTAAGCAAAGAATTTCCTCGTTACATTTTTTCTTTATCAATTTTTCCTCGATGTGTATAAGAGCGAGAGGGATGAAATGGAAGAGTGACGTCAATAGGGTAGAGGGCAGTGGCGAGTGGCGAGTTGGTTCATGCTTTGAGGATCAGTTGCTGCGAGACGATCGGTTGACAAGGTAAAGGAGCGAACTACCGAGTGTTTGAAAGTAAAAAAAAAAAAGTAAACACGATAAAAATAAATAACAACGAAGCGAAAAAAAAACAGGAAAAATAAACAAATTATTTAAAAAATCTTCGAAAATAAACGAAAAACCTTTTCCTCCGGAATCCTCGTAGTCGTCGAGCCGGACGAGTAGCACTTTCCACAATAATTGCTCGAAAATCGTGAGGAAAAAGTCCTACCATGCGGGGCTGATGAGAAAAGATAAAAAAATTGTTTAAAAAAGCTCGGGAGTTGATTTTTTTGGTTTTTAGATTTTTTCATCACAACGTTGGGCTACTTTTGACTCCGGGGCCGAGAAATCTCGATCGATAGTCGAAAACTTCGATCATTCGCGTCGCTTCGGTACTCCCGAAAATAAAAATAATTAAAAAAAAAAACGTAAACAAGGGGTAGAAAAAAGCTTCGACGAAGAAGAGGCTAAAAATCATTATGCTTTCACGCGTGGCATGAGCTTCCGCAACGTTTTTCCCGCCTTTTTTATTTTCATTGGTAAACAAGGGCCGGGGGGCAGGCAATTGTTAAAAAACGTACAAAAAAAATGGAAACGTGAAATGAGCGCGAAATTTTAGAGATCATCGAGAGATAATGATTACAGAACAGACTTGGAGCATGATGCTGGATAGCGATATCCCGGGCATCAACGAGTGAGTTTGAATTTCTTGGTTTTTCTCAAAAATTTCACAAAATTTCATACATTTTCGAAAAAAGTTGAAATATTTTGATGATTAATGAAACTCCGAAGACGCTGGAACTTTTCAGGACTCCAAAAGTTTTCTTTTCCATCGTAATTTCCAAAAATTCCCCCTGAAAAAATATTTAAAACGAAAAAAGTAGAAAGAAAATGGAAAAAACATTTTTTCGAAATGATCGGTCGTAGTTTTTGTGAAAATTTGAATTTAGTGAATTCCACAATTAAAAGAAAAAGAATTCCTCGCTTTTTTTTCGAGGTTTTCGAGGATTGTTTCGATTTTTGACAAAACTGTGATCGCAGGTTGAGTATCTCTCCGAGGAAGCAGTTATGGATCAAAGCGGTGAAGAAGCTGACATCGGAGAGATTGGGTCGCGAGGGTCTGGCGGCTTGGGGGGCGCCAAAAACTCATTCCGATCAGGAGGACATCGAAGAGAATGAGGAGGTTGAAATTCCAGTGGTAAAGGACGACGTGATCGAGAACGAGATAACTCTCGTCTTGCCATCACCGGATGATGTTTACGAAGAGCCACATGAGACTGAAAAAGAGCCACCGCCTCAAAAAGGTAAGAAAATATGAAAAAGGAGAAAAAAAAAATAAAATTTCACTGGAAAAATCATTTTTCTTTTTTGAATATTGGCAGAAAATGTATCCGAGGTTTTCAAAAAGGGTGTCCTTTATAAAGGCATTTTTTGCCCATCCTTGACAAACAGTTTCCACAGCCAACATCTCGAAAAATCGTATTTGCAATATTCTAATCGTCAGAGACAAAAATCACTCATTATGCTGAACGTCGTCGACCTTGGGCTCAAGGTAAATGAAAAAAAAAAAGAGAAAAAATCTAATTAACAACCGAATAAACATTTCTTTGCACAATTTTGTCAATCAAATGAGAAATCTTGGAAAAATTCGTCGTTTTTATGCTCGTTTCATATGGCAGATCGCTCTTATTACAATTTGGGTTTCACGACCCCGTGACGAAGACACCGATGGCCTTTTCGAACCTTTGGCTTTGGCGTTGTGCTGCATGGCAGCTAATTTAATCGTTTGTGCCCTTGGCTGGTGGCGTTGGTTCTCCAACAATTATTTGTACTGGGCTTCCATATTTACTTGGCTCTTGATTAATACTCAAGGTATTTTCTTCCATTTTTTTTACGTCATTTCTCACTCACTCCGGGTTCACGGGACCTTGACTCTCTATTTTCCATCGCAGAGTAATTCGATCTCACGAATTTTCTGTAAAAAAAAACATTTTTAAGTTTTTTTTACTTTCCCTCCATTCTGCTCCACGCGGTTTTCTTTTTTACTGCATTTTCCTTTCCGATACTTTCACTTTTCGACCCCGACGATCGATTCGGGATTGAATTTTACCAGAAAATTCGGGCCAATAAAAAACACAGGCTTTTTCGTCTCGAAGAATATTGGAAATTGATTAAATTAACGATTTATTCATTTTTTTAATTTAGCTAGAATCACGGAATTTATTTATCGGTCAATTTATCGAATTTTGATTGGTTTCGTTAATTCTGCGAGCTGTATTGACTTTTTGGGGGACTTAATTGATTCATTTATTTAATCGAATTTATTTCAGGTTTCGTTGGTGCTGGATTAAATTTTTCCACACAACAACGTCTCATGTGGTATATTCTTTTTGTTGTTTATGCGCCATACGCGATGCTACCATTGCCACTTAGATGGTGCGTTCTCGCTGGTTCTGGAACGGCTCTCACTCATATGGCAATGACGATAGCGACTCTCGTCACCGAATCCGAATACGTAAGGATTTTAATATCAATTTCTTGAGAATATTGATGAATTTTTGGAGAATTTATGGAATAGACACTTCAAGCGTGAATACTCTTCAAATGGTCCGAGATACACGATTTTTGCTCACGACCAATATTGTAGAGCAGAAAATTCTCCACAAAAAAAGGTCTCGACAGTAACTTTGAAAAATCGATAATTCCCAGCGAAATTCCCCTTTATACCTTTCCAAACGTAAATCTCTTCGTTTTATTTTGCATTGAATGGAAAATAACGATAAATGAACAATTGCAGAATATCGTATGCATCGTTCGCATGTTAACAACAAACGTGTTGCTCTACGTGGCTGTAAACTTGGCCGGTATGTACACCAAGTATTTAACGGACAGAGGGCAACGTCAAGCGTTCCTGGAGACTCACAGATCGATGGAAACTCGGCAGAGGACACAGAACGAAAATAATCGTCAGGAAAAGCTGCTGCTCTCCGGTATAAGAAAAAGCATAATTAAAAATTCTATTCTCGACTCTCTGTATTTAATTTAGCTCGATGTGATTGAATTTTGATCGAATAAGACTTGGGCATAATTTTGTAAATATTTTTAATCACTCGTTTATGCCCCTCGGTGTTTCTCGATTATTGTACGAAACGAAGGGATTGACTGAGAAGCGAGAGTCGACTACGGTGAGTTTACGGGAAATTCAACGGAGCGTGGAAAACGAGATCAACCAAGTGTTCAAAAAGGGTCACTGGGAATATTTCCAACCGATTGCTCGCCACACACTGTTTCTTCGTGCTTTTTTTCTCTTTTCTTGTTCCCAACCCCTTCGCCCGTATTTATATCACCGAGGATCGATTTTCCAATCTGTCAAATGTTCGATGGACTTTCGAAAACATAAACGTGTAGCTTTGCACCAATAAGTCTCTTCGCACTCCACGTTTATTTGTGCCAATATCATTTCCAAATATTTACTCCTTTTTATTCCTAAAAACAGAAAAAATGTGGATTTTATGGCAAATTTGGTATCGGACGATTTTGCTCGAATCTGAAAGTCGAAGAAATTTCCATCTTCTCTCAATAATTACGTCAAAAAGTTACGAACATAACGAAACATTGAAAATTCGTAAAAAAATAACAATTTCCTTCCCAAAAATGTTTATTGGCTCTCCTGATTTTTTTTTTTGATTCCACAATCCGTTAATAACGTTACAGGCCTTTTGGGAATCGCTCGATACCAAAAATGCAATCATAAAAAATGTTTGGCCATGAAATTACGTGTAAAGTCCCTTCAATGTCCATTTTTCTTGAGCTGGCTTTCATAATTGTTTTCGTAAGATAGTATTCCGTTGGATGAAATTGGAATATTTGGTTTTGGAGACAATTTCATAATTTCCCAAGAAAACCTTGTCAATTTTGTCGTCGCTTCGACTGTTGAGAATAATCGAATTGATTATAGAAAATTGATTAACGATCAAGGCACTTTGCTGTCGATACCGAGAAAACTAATAATTTTTTATTCCCTCCCAGTTTTGCCCGATTTTGTCGCCAAGGAAATGATCATGGACATCGCACGTGAGACTGCCAGAGGCGGGACCATCTCGTTCACGCCGAATCAGTTCCACAGAATTTATATTCACCGTTACGAAAATGTCAGCATACTTTTTGCCGATATCAAAGGATTTACAGGTAAGAAATGAAACCAGCAAGAAGATCGTCATCTCAAACGATAAGGGATGAAGATTATTATTTCGTGAATCCATTATTTCTTGGTGAACCCGAAAAATGTTCATTTCTGAAAATTCCTGGTTTTTATTTCGTAATTTCTCATTTCTTATTTCTAAAAAATTGTTTTTTGAAAATTCTCATTGTTTAATCAAATTTTTCGAACGTGACAGCTTTGGCGAGCCAGTGCAGCGCTCAAGAACTGGTCCGGGTCCTTAACGATCTTTTCGCCCGATTCGACAAACTGTCAGCCGAGAATCATTGTCTCAGGATCAAGCTCCTTGGTGACTGTTACTACTGCGTTTCCGGTTTGCCAACGGCGAGAGCTGACCATGCGCATTGTTGCGTGGAGATGGGATTGTATATGATCAAAGCGATCCGTGACGTTCGGTACACGACCAAGGTGAGAGAAATAATACAAACATGAACCACGACTGAGAGAAATAAATTATTTCGGGTCAAAATGACCCAGTGTGTCAACGAGACCCGTAAAATTGAGTTTTAATGAAAATATTTATCAAAAAATGATCCGGGCTAGGCACAATGGACAGGGAACAATGAGCCCGGGTCAAAATGACCCAGTGCGTCAACAAGGCCTGTGAAAATGTGTTTTAATGAAAACTGTTTGAAAAAAATGATCAGAGTCAGGCACAACGAACAGCGAATAAATAATCCGGGTCAAAATGACCCAGTGTGTGAACGATGCCTCATAAAATCGGTTTTAATGAAAATATTCAAAAACAAACATTAATTTTGATGTTGTTTCATGTTTTTAATTTTCAAGGTCGATCTCAACATGAGAATAGGAATTCACAGCGGCTCAGTACTTTGTGGTGTTCTCGGGCTTAGGAAATGGCAATTCGACGTTTGGTCCTACGACGTCACCCTGGCGAATCATCTGGAGAGTGGTGGAGTGCCTGGGTATGTGATTCCAGATTTTTCGAAAAAATGACAAGCTCATCCAAAGCTTCAAGCTAAAATATTCATCCACAATTTTTCTCCCAACGAGCACTATGAAAAAAACGTAAAAAACAATTTCAATTACTTCCGAATCGATTGGAATCGTAAAACAGCATTTTCAAATTGATATTCAATTTTTTTGCAATTTTACTCAAGCCTCCGAGAAAGCATCAAAATTTCGGACTTTTCCGACACGTTTTTAGTTTCGGAAACTGAAAAATTGCGAATATCGTTTCCATGCACGAAAAATCAAAAAGTTGCAATATTTTTCCAAATTTTTTATCAATTTTTCAAAGTTTGTTAAGATTTTCAGGACCTTAATATCGTCCAGACACAGGGAGTGATTGTTCACGGACACTCAAATTTTTCAGGACCCTCGAGAAATCTTTAAATTTCCATTCTTTCTCCTTAATTAATTTCATTCATAGTTAATTAATTAATGACTCAATCAATTAATTACTATTATGATATATAAAATTAAATATATGAAGAATTATTAATCAATTAATCAAATAATATTAACGATTAATAATTAAATAATAATTAAAAAATGAATCAATTGAATTAATAAACAACGATATATGCAAACGTACCTCTTCGTTTTGTTATGCAGAAGAGTCCACATTTCGGCGGACACTCTAAATTGTCTGAACGACGTGTACGAAGTAGAGCCAGGGAACGGAACAGAGCGCGACAATTATTTGAAGGATCGGAAGGTCGTGACGTATTTGATAAAACAGGTTGAGCCTCAGCGTCCGAAACGTCGGCAATCAGCGCGGCCGAAAGTCTGGTCGGAAGACGAGACCGGTAACAAAACGAAAAAGAGTTTCAAGATCAATAATCCGCTTTCGTCCAGTGGAAACACCGCGACCAACGACGACGATATCGGTGGCGATTGGACTCCGGAAATCCCCTTTGAAAATGTGAGAAAAGTTATTTTTTTAGTAAATTTTGGTTTTTCATCGAAAATTCCACGAAAAATAAAAATTTAGACGGCATTTCCTCATTTATTTAGGTTTTTCATCTTTTTATGTTAATTTAATTGGAAATTTTAATTTTATTTTATTTTTTCATCGAATATTTGGATCGAAAAATATTGACGCCCGATTTTTTGGAATATTTGGATTTTTTCTGTCGATTTTGGTTTCTTGTTTTTGTTTTTTTTGGGTTTTCCCATCCGTGCCTTCGGATATTACGAATTTCCCCATATTTTTCAGTTAAATAGCGCGACTTCTGTGAGCAATTTGGAGTCTGATTATTACGAGGACGACAATGGTTCGTCAAAGGGGACGAAAACCTCCGGCACCGGGGAAACCGTGAGCAACAAACGGATGAGACTCTCGAACATAAATCGTTGGACTTTGCGTTACAACGACGAAAGCCTGGAATCGAAGGTAAGAAAGACGATCAAGAATTATCGTCCGGAAAATCTTACATTTTGCTCATTCCATAATTTTCTCTTTTATTTATTTTCTCTTGGTGGCAAACGACTTTCTGCTTGGAAATTATTTTTATTAACTCTAGCTGCTTTTCTTGTTCTGGCTTTTGCACGAGATAGTTTTGCCAGCTTCGCGAGGACATGTTCAAGTCGAACATGACGTGCTGCTTCGTCATCTGGCTCTTCTTAGCGGTTTGCCAAGCGGTTATTTTGCCAGAGTGGGTGAATTTTTTTGCTTTTCATATTTTTTTACTAAACTAGCGAATTCTTTGCAATTCACATGAAATAACGCGGCACGGGCAATAGATTATGTGCTGAATGTGATGCCATAGATCCTCGGGATGTTTAAGGTCGAGTGAATCATTTTCTGATCGATTTCTGAACCGAATTTCGAGTTGAAAAGGTTGAGACAATTTTTTGAGCAAATTTCATAACGTTGTGACTTTGCATTGAGAATATCATGCAAACGATACAAGATATCCTAAAGATGCATAGGACCATTTTTGTAGAGCGGACAATTGTCTACAAAAAAGTTCCTTGCAGTATTTCTCTCGCTCAGATATTTGACTCCGAAAAATTGATTTTAAGTAATCACGGGTCAAATCGACCCCATCCCAAGCCAAAAATCAAAAAATTCGACGGGTAAGCCTCAGTAGACACACATGGGTCTGAGATGTCCAGCCTATTCAGCGAACGGATCGGGTTTCTCGTTTTTTGTATTGATTCCCATCAAATAATAATAAAAAACAATTTTTATCCATCGCCCAGTGCAGGCTCTCGTTCTATCGACCCAAAACTACATTCCACAATTGTTTAAGATTTCTTCAATGAGCCCAAGCACAGTAAAAAACGGTCGGATGCCCCAGACCCATGTGTGTCCTGGTGCGCCAATTGCAATCTGTCTACGGCCGGCTAATTGACGAATTTTCGTCTCTTTTCCCCAGCTGTTTGATTCTTCTCCTGTCGCTGTTGTTCACAACGATCGTTTTGGTGGCCTGTTCGATCCTCGTGATGGCAGAGGAGTTTAAAGGCCTGCCACGATATTTGCAGCATTCGTCAGCAATGCTGGTGCACAACAAACGTCACCGAACGATTTTTATATGCAGTGTGATAAGTTTAATGGCATTGACGTCGGTGATAAGCGTGCTGGCTTGTTCGCCAGCCGAAGAGTACGCGGAAAAGCCGATTTACAACGAGCTCGTATCGTCGAGAACGGAGAATCCTCTCGGAGGAATCACGAGTTCGACGAGTTTGGACGAGCTGATGTTTAACTTTTTGCAAGTTGCATTGCGCGACGAAGCGAGCGATAAAATGTCGAGAGGATCGCGAAATCGCAGCCGCAATCTCGAGCTCAAACTCACTCGAGTCGTCGACGACGAACTCCGACGTGGTACGAGCCACCGTCGAGAGTTCTTTCGTTTCTGGCGATACGAAAAACGCTACGGAGCCGAACGCAGACACCATAGAAAATTCGCTCGGCGACACGACAGCCTCAGGACCAGGAAAATATTGTCGGCGCACCCAGAAAGTCGCAACTTGACCGACGATCCTCAGCAAGAACCTCCGATACCAACCTCCAAAGCCATTCATTGCCTCAGACCCGAATACATCGTCTTCACTTGGATCCTTTGCCTCATCGCTCTCGCATCGGCACTAAAACTTTATTATCTCGTCAAAACTGCTCTCGCCACTATTATCGTTCTCATGTACGCCGCTCTCATCCTTTTCGGCTGCCAAAAACTTTTCCTCAACGATATCGACTACAGCAACGTGTGAGTATCGAAAAAACAATATCCGATGCTATTTTTCTTTGCTCCGTACGCCGACAAACCTCAGCAAACCATCTCAAGTCTTAAATATTCCTGGGACGGACTAGAACGTCTAATACTCCAAAATTAATTTTAAAAGTCACATGCTTTGATACCGACGAACATTCGAAACTGACGTCGTTGCAAAAACATGAAAAAAATGCGTTTTTTCCATTCACGAAAATGAAAAACATTTTCTACTGTCAGTTCCATCGTCATGATCGAATTTTCATCCAATCATTCGAAAAACTTCATGAGAATTGCATTTGTTTGTTGCCGGACTAAAGTTTGTTCGTTGTTTTTCAATTCTCGTTCACAATTTTTTAATTATTTACTGGATTGAATTTTTATTGTTAATTTTGTCGCGTCGTTCGAGCTTTTGTGGAATCATTGCAAAGATTTTGCAAAAATTGCGGTTTTTATGAACGTTTTGAATTATTCAAACTTTCTGCAACGAATTTTCGGATTTTCAGTAATTTTGGGTCGTTTGTTTGTTTTTTTTTTTAATATTTCGTATAGGACGGCGATACCTCTCTCGGCCCAGATGCTCATATTTCTCGTGGTTTTCCTCGTGATGGTCACGTACCACGGACGCCTCGTGGAAGTTACTTCGCGACTTGATTTTCTCTGGAAACAACAAGCCGAACGCGAACTCGCTGATATGATTGAATCCAAGCACAACAACATGCAACTTCTGAAGAATATTCTGCCGGACCACGTGGCTCACCATTTCCTCACGCAGGAACGTCCACCGGAAGTGAGAAACAAGAATTGAATTTTTTTCTCAATTATTTCGCTTTTTTATTTTTTTCCATCGCTGCAATTTTTTTTCTTACTTTTTTGTCAGGAATTGTATTCTCAGTCCCGCGACAAAGTTGGTGTTATGTTCGCCAGTGTCCCGAACTTTACGGAATTTTATTCCGAAGACGTGAACAAGGGAATGGAATGCATTCGATTGTTGAACGAAATAATCGCAGATTTTGACGAACTCCTCGATGAGCCGCCTTTCCACTGTATCGAGAAAGTCAAAACCGTCGGTGCGACTTACATGGCAGCTTCCGGCTTGAATCCTTGCTCGAACGTAATTATTAATCGATCGAGAAGTTTTTCTTTTTCTATTTAAAATGATTTCGCTTATGGTGAGCCGAAACGGTTGGGAATAGAGCAAAAATGCATGGAAGCAATTTTGTAGAGAATACGATTTTCTAGAAAAAAGTTCCCGGGACTTAGTTCCTATCTTTGATACTTCTCTCCTGGGATCGTATTGAAGAAATGAATTTTTGAAAACAGCTTCGTGAATGCAACGGTTTTAATATTGGCTGCTATGGTCCAAATTTTGGAAATGCATGAAAAACCGGGGGAATCTTTTTTGTAGGGAATTTGTTGCTCTGTAATATTGATCTTATGCACGTTTGCTCTATTTGGCACCGTTTCGATGCAGGGGCTGTTACAAAGTTAACGAACCTTTCTTAATCGACTGTTTCCTTTCAATCCACATTGGGGAATGAACTAATAGAAATTGAAAATCACTGTCAGGAACTTTGTTGTGAGAAATTCTCTGACACACAAAATTGATCCTGTACATTTTTTCACTATCTCCAACCGTTTTGATGGAATTTGCAGATTAAGAAAGAAAGTTTCAATTATTATTCCTTAAAACAAACAATTTTTTATCTTCCGCAGGAGCAAAAAGACGACAAAGACCATTTGTGCAGATTAGTGGATTACGCAGTTGCCATGAGGCTTCGTCTCGAGGACGTGAACATTCATTCCTTCAATAATTTTGACCTCAGAGTCGGAATAAGTTGTGGTCCATTGGTCGGTGGTGTGATCGGTGCTCGTAAGCCCGTCTTTGACATTTGGGGGAACACAGTGAACGAGGCATCGCGAATGGACTCTACAGGAGTGATGGGCAAGATCCAGGTGCCCAGAGACATAGCAAGGGTGAGTAAAGACTAGAAAATCACAATGCCTTTGATTTTGCTGGTCGCCAGCGATGAGACATGGAAAATTTCTTAAAAAAACATAAAACCAACACAAAAAAAATCGAAAAAATTAAAAAAATCAGCCAAAAAATGTTAAATACTTTAAATAATCTCCAGTACCTCGAGTCCCACGGTTACCAGACTCAGAAGCGTGGTCTGATCGAGGTGAAGGGAAAAGGAACGATGGAGACATATTTCGTGTTGGGTCAGAGTGATTCGGCACCGGAAGGAGTTTCGAGGCACAGGAGTGCGTGTCGTAGTTTGGCAGCAGTGGTTTACGGAGTGGTCCAAGCGCGACGAAAGCAAATGCGAGCGATAAGGAGGACCTAAGCAACACGATAAGAATAATCATTGAATCAAAAAACCAAAAAATTCAAAAAACTTGCCGGGCAAAGTTAATTATTTGATTAAAAAAACCACGAAATCCAAACGAACCAAAAATATTTAAAAGACACGCAAGTTGAGGAATTATTAAATCACAAAATAATGCAAAAAAACAAAAGGTCACGAATTATTTGATGAAAAGCCGAAAAGACTTGAAAAAAAAACCACAAAAATGAAAGAGACACGCACGGTGAAGCAAATGCAAAAGATAAGACGTAAGGTCAAGAATAATTCGATGAAAAAAAATGGAGAAATTCGAAAAGCACGTGAGGTGACAAATTATTTAGCGGAAAAAGCAAAAAACCAAAAAAAATGCTGTGATGGACGTTGGTCTGGATGGTTTTGTGAAAAAAATCTAGAAAATCGTGCAGATTTGCAGGTCGAATCTGTATAACCGTATATTACATTGTTATAGTAAACACAATATTGTTAATCGATCGTAATTAATATTCGTTCGAAATTACAATAATAATGGTAATAATAATAATAATAATAAAACGAGATGTCATTAATGAATAATTATAATAAGGCTAACTACAATGATCGCAATATGTCGAATAAAACTGTACAGGTATTACACGATTACATTATTTATCGATAATACATAAATTACATTTCATCGTCAATGATTTCGGTTTTTTTCCTAGTCTTTTTTTTCCTTTTCGATTGATTTTTTTCTTTTAATTCTTTCACGTGACTTTTCCAAATCGTTCCATTTATTTCGAGGATACTTTACACACGAGGACGGTTGTGTATTAATTATTCAGGAATTTCGAGACTTGGCGATTCGACAGGAAAGTGCACTTGAGCAAGAGCGAAAAGTTTTTCTTTTTTTTTTTTCACATTTTGAGCGACAATTTTGATGGAAAATTTGTTGAAAAATAATGCGAAACCAGTTCAGCCGAATTTGGCTAAACTTTTGGCCAACAATCCCGAATAACTTTCGAGCGACTGTCTTCCTTTTCTCGTGTTTGAATTTTACCGAAAATTCGTGGCTTCCGGTGTCTCCGACACTGGAAATCCATGTTCATGGAACATTTCCAATCGTTAATAATTTTTTGACCTTTTTATCGCCAAACGTCGAAACTCAATAAACGAAAAACATTTCCTACCGCGATAAACGGCGTGTGTAAAACATCTGGAAATTGAATATATATTTATATTTAGCCAGATGGGTCGGTCAAGAAGGAGTTTGGGCAGGAACTGAAAAGAAAAAAAACATTTCCACCCATGAATCGTCAAGGTGAAGCAAAAGACTCGAATCACCGGTGGCAACTTTTCTGAATACGTTTCCCCTCTCACAAAAAACCAATATTTTTCGAAATCCGTCAGAACCCCAAAGAGAGAGAGACAGAGAAATCTCACATACTAATAAATATGTGATAAGAATTCGTAGGAAAAAGGAAAAATTGCAAAAAATATCGAAAAAGTTAATTTTTAGTGTCCCTTGGATTTGGATCATTTTAAAAATCTGCTTCTGTGCATCTTTAGCGAATACGAGGTGTGTGGCCATTGAGATAATTTTCTGGGCGAGCGTGAAATCCTTAATTTTTTTAAATAATCAAATGCAGTTAATCGTTGAATCAATCAATTAATCGATCAAATGATCCAATGCTCATTGATTAATGGAAAAATAACCATTCCGATAGAAAATCGTCCAGAAAATTTTCATTTTTTCACTTTTTCATGCTTTCTTCTACATCGTCGATTTATAAAGGCACTGTACATGACACTCGCTCTGACACGCACCCTTTCTCACACACACGCACACAACACACATATATATCTGTTTATCTTTGAAAGAGCGCTTGGGGTTATTCGAATGTTAAAAAATACGTGAGTGTGTGTGTTTTTTTTTTCATTTGTTTATTAATAACTGTCGGATCGACATTTCACCATGAACTTCGGAGCAGTATATTGAAAATATCCAAACTTGACCGTCGAATTTCGTCTGTTTTTTTATTTATTTTTCATTTATTCTTTTACGTTTCTTTTCTTGGGGAGCGATTTTTATGGATTTGCTGCAACGACTAAAGAAATTGTGGACTGTAACGAAAGCGGGGAGAAAAATAAAATCTTGGTAACTGAAACTTTCTTCGATCGATGCAACGCGAAAAAAAATGAGAAATAAATAAAAACCGCTCCAGCGAATTAGAGAGGGAGTGGGGAGAGGGGCTGCGGGAACTTTGAGGTGGGACTCGTGTATCACAATTTGGCAGTGAACGTTGTATTTCCCCGTTATTTAAATCGTCGCGTAAAAAAAGACAGTTGTAAAGTTTGTAACCGGAGCTATTCAATTATTTCTTATGATTTTTCTTACAACTCTCGTCGTGGTATTTGTTATTTTATTGAATTATTAATTTAATCATTTATCTTTGCCTTTCGTACTTGGTATTTAAATTACAGATGAATTAGAAAATATGATATTTCCTCGTTGGGAAAGAAAAATAAAATCTTCGTATTTGTCTCTTGCTTTGTGGTTATTTTTCTGTTCCTTTTTTTTATTTCTTCTTTTCGTAACGTTATTTTGTTTACTTTGTTTCTTTCGTATTTCCATAGAAATACGCGATTATTATTAAATTTGTATGTTTTTTCACATTTTTTTTTGTTCGCTTGTTATTATTTCTTTGAAATGAAAATCTCGTACAACGGTTTAGCGAAAATACTGCGACTTTTAGTGTGTTTCTTTGTTTTATGTATAATTTTCATTATTTCGATTCGACCACAATCTCGAGAAAATGCGATTATTCCAGCTTTGTATCAACTTACTCTTTTTCTTTCTCCTTAACAATTTGTTCATTTGTCGTTTTTATCAAAATACAATCGATCTCGAAGAAATATTTTCGTTTTCTCTTTCATCGTAAAAGCCCAGTGTCTCATTTTTCCCTTTGTACCTTTATACAATTATTTTATAAATATTAACCGTTGTCTTTTTCCTCAGCTTCCGAAAGGAAACGGAGAAAAAAGCAATGAAAAAAAAAAAAACAAAAAACAACAACACGACGTTCATATGTACAGCGAAAATTCATTTCGACGAGCTAATAAAACCTAAAGTTGTTGCTTCTTTGCTAGACTATTCTAAGGGTTTGGAAAAATCGATCGATCGCGTAGAATAAAATCGAGAGGAGGTAAAAATCATGGAAATAAACGAAAATTCATGTAACCTCAAAAATCGCGTTTTTTTTCTTCTCGTTTTTGCACATGTCGATTAAATCCCGAGACGAAACTTTCTCGGTGGATATAAAATCGCTCGATATAGCGTTATTCCAACTTTGTGTCTACGATCGAAGGCATTTTTCAAAATCTTCATTACGTCTCGATATTTTCTATTATTTTATAATAATTACAATTTATATTAAATATACTCGTGGATTTTAGTTGTTTCTGTTGCTTTTCTTAAATCACGTCGATATATATATGTCGTGTGTACATATATATACATATATTTTTGTATTGCGTGCCGGTGCGTTGGTCAGGAATTCAACAAACTCAATCCCTGCCTCTTGCTTCGAGGTTATTTATTTATTTCATTTTATGTCCTTCAATTATTGCGAATTGAACATTGAATTCTGAGTGATAAACAAGATACGAGGATTCGCACAGATGCAAAACGATTATTGCACTCGACCACGCAATCCTATATACATATATACACATACCAAAAGAAATCGTAAACATAAACGATTAATAAAACCATTTAAAACGTTCGGAAATATTGTCAAAATATTATGTTTTATCGTAAATAAAGTAACGACGAAGAATATCGTGCGTTGAGATCATATTCGCGTGGATCCTCGTCTCCTCGTCTACCTCATTTTTACAACGTCCTCTCGAACATTTTCGGGGCGAGGGAGAGCGAGAGGAAAACGAGTAAAAAAAAGCACAATAGAAAATCAAAAAAATTACGGTAAATTCGTTACCGTTGGGTGATGGTCGTTTTTTTTATCTCACATTTTGCATCAAGATTTGTAAATTTATCGAAGACGTCCGAGCCGAAATTTTTTCAAGATTCCAAAAAATTTCCAGCCACTATTAAGCGCGCCGCAAAATACCGGAAGAAAAAAGGTTTTTTTTTTCCTGATTTATCAATAACGATCGAAAAGCCCGAATTTTCCGAAAAAAAAAACTAAAAATGATAAATAAATAAATCCAAAGATATCGAATTTCCAGGTCCCGGAATTCCGATCCCTCGGAAACCTTCTCCCCCGCTCTCACCCACATGCCAAAAGCTCTGGAGAGGAAAAAGGAGCAAACAAAATTTCGCTACGATATCTTGGCGTTTATATTTTCCTTTGTTTAACGAGCAATTTGAAAAAATATTTTCCGCGCCTTTCGAGGATCGAACTGATGACGTCATTTAAGCTAAATAATTATTTATGTTTTATTATTATTATTTATTCATGATTCATAGCTATAATCAATATTTCTATTATTATTAATATTATTACGATTATTATTGTAATTATTATTACGATTATAATTATTATTAAATTTATTATTATTATTAATATTATTTCTATCATAATTATGATTTTTTTATATTGTTATTATTATTATTATTTCACGAACTTCGTGGAGCTTCTGAAAATATTTGAAATTTACACGATTGTTGTCTATATAACAAATTTTTCGTTCTCTTCAATCTGGCACTTGGATCAACGTCTTCTCTCTAAGTGCGCGAGAGATATTCGTCATTGTTTTCTTCATTTTTGTTTCATTATTTTCTCACTTTCGACGATTTCATGAAATTTTGTCTAATTTTCATGCTCGTTTAACCTCCACAGGTTGTTTTTCTGCTTTTTTTTATCTTGCTATGAAATATCTAACTACGATGTGAAATATACACGAGCAAAATGTACATTTTGTTTTTTATTTTTTTGTTGTTTTTTTTCTTTTCGTTATTATAAGATTGTTTTTTTTTTGTTTTTTTCTTTTACTTGATTGCAGTTTTATTTTCGTTCATTTGCGAATTTCGGCTGCTCGGTTATTCGGTATAAAAATGAGAATTTGCATCGATCACAGGAGAGTCGTCTTCCTGTCGATGGCAGCGCGTGGGGATTATTTTTCTGTTTTTTTTCTGTTGCTCCTTTCATATTTTTGGTTTGACGAATTTTCCCTCGAATTTCGATTTATTTATTTTTTTTCCTAACCGTCCGTCGCTTGAGCAGTTTCGTTAGCGCGCGCGCGCGTTCGTGTGTGTGTGCTTTTTTGTTACGTATCGTATCTCAAAGTGGCAGTGGTCAATACGATCGAGCTTTTGTTTTGGGTTTTTTATTGATAAAAAAAAATTCTGACACGAAAATGAATGGAAATTTTTGTTACCGTGGACTTTTGCTCGATTTCCATGTTTCTACCAAATGTCGCTCGCACTTAGAACTCTCTGCTTTCTCGCGGCCCCGAGGAAATCAAGGTTTTGCCGAAAATTAAGATTTTTCAGTCTTTCATGATGTTTCTCGGGGATTCCGCGCTTTTTTGTTCTTCCTTTTGTCCTCTCTCTTCCTTTTTATTTCTTCGCGAGAGGGACTCATTGGGCTAATCCGTTTGTACAAATCGTGCTAACTAATAAACGCTCGAGATCACTGAAAAAGTCGAAATTGTTTCTTCGAAGATTTCCGATCCTCATTGTATCGCCGAAAGAAACTTTTTGGCTTGTGTCGCCAAACTCGTTGATTTTTCCGAAAAAATCACATTTTCACTTTTTTTTTACGCTTTTTTGGGGAAAAAGTGAAATCGTACGTTTGAAAATTGATGAAAAATTATTTCCTGATATTTTTTCGCTTACCAAAGTTATGGAAATTCCACATTTTTCGGCCTCTCACGTCACACCTTCCCGGAATTTCGAACTACCTCCCTAACGAGCTCCCTAAATTCTCCTCCTGCTCTCTTTCTCTCTCCCTTCACCTCGCTCACAAAAACTTGCTTAAAGTTGCTCTCAGGTACGTGGATAATGCTTATCGTAGGAAAAAAAACGTTATCCGCACTGATATTCGAAAAATCCTGGATTTGTCGCTGCTCTCTTCGTTTCTCCTTGTTTTTTTTTTCTTTTTTTACTCCTTCGACATCGAAGTTTTGTCGGTTCTTAATCCTGCAACGTTCCAAGGTAATCCAAATATCGGTGCTGCATATAACCTCAGGAGGATTGGCTCGCAGCGACTTGGGAAGAAGCGTGACTCGTCGGCGACACCGAAGTGTGCAAATTGAAACCGTCGTATACCTCCATCAAATCGTGCATACGATATTCCTCGAGGCAAACGAAACCGTCCAACGAGGGCGCCTGCTTCCTCGCACAGTCCATACAATGTACAACGTGACGTTTCTCTTGTTCCCGAATAAACAGAATATTGAATACTTCGATCTGTCAACAAGAGAAACCTTTGTTAAGCCAAATTCACCAAAAAACTGACCAAAAAATGACACAAAAACTGAAAAACACTTTAATTTTCAAAATTTTCAGACGCAAATCATAATTTCGGAAATTAATTAAAAATCCTCGGGCACCAAATACAAAAAAACGTGGAATTGAAATGCCAAAATAATCGAAAGGAGCGAAAATATCGAAAATAAGTCGAAAAATTTGAAAAAGTGGGAAATTTTTTTTTCACACAGCAGCAAAAAGGAAAATCATAAAAAATAAACCGAAAATAGTTGAAAAAAGGTTTGTTTTTTTCGAAATCTTACTTCGCATTGTCCACAATAGTGCGAAGCCTCGTTTTTCCCGCGGCCATGAAACCGGACCTCGACGCCCTTGTTCTTGACGAACTCAAGAATCAAGCAACACTGTCTCATCGTCCTCAAAAGGCAATTTTTTATGAGCTCGAAAAGCCTCGGATCGGAGACTTTGATATTTCTAGCCAAATTCCAAGACAAGTGAACCATGGGAACGATCGATTTGAAGGATTGCAATTTGTTCCACTCGTAACGCTCGATCGCCAATTGATATTGTCGAGCTGTGAGGGGCCCGACGTTCCAGGCGATATTGTTGCACCAACCGACAGCCTGAACCCAATGAACGCAGCCTGAAAAAAAACCCGCGAACGGGATAAGTAAAAAGCAGAAAAAAAACGAACAATTTTCAAAAATGAATGAAGTGAATTTTTTGTGATTCAAAAATATTTGAGCGATCGAAAACGCGATAACCATACAAAATCGCGTCTGCGGGGACCCAGTAGTTTCGCGAGTCCGGGATGAAAAAATTAAAAAATTTAAAAAACATTCTCTTTCGACATTTTTTGATATTTATTAAAAAAAAAACGATAAAAACGTGCGGCAGAATTTCCACAACCGACGAATCGCCTCAAAAATGGTGAAAAAGTTGAAACTTACCGGCATTGACCCATACGAGATCGCCTGGTCTCTGTAAAAACCTATAAACGGGAATGTTTTCCTCGTAAAGATCCTCGAGCGAGGGCCACCAGCTGCCGTGCAGATAATTAATGTTATTTCGTTCGCAAAGGGCGCAAATGACTCCCCAGTAAGCGTCGGGAACGGCGAACCATTCGCAATCGCCAGGTCCGATGTTAATGTTGATGGAGCAAAAATTATTGTTTTCCTGATGGCCTGGAGTACGACTTCCGGGGACCTGAGGAGGAGGTAGTAAAAAAAGACATAATTAAGGAAAAAATGCAAAAAACGTTATTTTTCGCTGGGAAAAATTGAGAAAATTATTTTTAAATGAAAAATGACGTTTTTTTGTTGTAATTATAAAATTACCTTCATGTAAAGCTGGACGGTGTTCATTCCGAGAATGACGTGTCCGACGTGACTGAGCATATTGCCAGCAGATACGACTCTGGCGAAAGCGGGAAGTTTCATAAGTTCCTGAAGCTGAGATTTCCATTTGCGTTCGTCGGAGAGGTCGACGTTGGTGCCAAATCTGAGCATTTTCGATCCGGGTCGTCCGGCGAGTCCGTAATTATTTTTTTTTCGTTTAACGACGCCGGTGCTGTCTTTGGAGTCAGAATCGGAAAGATTGGCGGTGTGAATGCCTTGTGATTTGTCTCTTTCTTCCTTGAGGCTCTCCTGGAAGCTGGAGGCTTGATATTGAGCGTATTTGGCGATGGTGGTGTGGCTGCGATGGCTGATGCATCCCCAGACCTTGCGACTTTGGGCGGGATCCCAATTTTCGTCGCTGGTTTGTTGCACTTGCGTTCTGACCTCGATACCGTGATCAGGATTCGCCTCGACCAAAGTTTTGGTCGAGAAGAGGCCAAGATCAAGTTTGAGGGCAGCCGCAAGACCGCGTATCACAGCGATCGGATGCTTCAAACAGAATTCTTGAAGCTGAGGGGAGAAAGCTTCTTTTTTATTTTCGAGGTAGACACTGGGGGTGGGAGGAAGGAGTTGTTCCTTGGTGAGGCGTTGAGCGGGAGGTTCGGGAGGTGCGGGAGGTGGAGAGCGATCGCTGAGAATGGAGCAATTGCGAACGCCTTTGAGGCTTTGGCCTTTGCAGGCTTCGAGGACGCTCTTGGCGTCCATTTCGATGGATATTTCGGTATCAGGTTGGTGTTCGCAGAGGCTTTCGAGTTTGAGGACAGGCTCGTTTCTGCTCGTTTCAATTTTGTTTGTACTGGAGGTCGCCTCGCACTTGACGGTTTCGGGCACGTTGTTTTTCTCGTAGCAATTGCTCTCGTTATCGATTTTCTCGACTTTAACGTCTTTGAGTCTCTCGCCGGAATTTTCGTTGCTGTTGTCCTCGAGATTCGACGGGGAGAATGGTCCGGAGCTGAGAGTCCCGTTGTTCATGATAGAGGAGTTCTCATCCTTGACGTCGAGCTCCTCGGAGCCGAAATGCTTGAGGAGATCCTCGGCCAAAGAGGTCGCGATATCTTTTTGGGAGAGCAAAGCTTGGAGCTCCTGATCCGTCACCCCAAGATCTTTGTTTCCGGCGGCCGCGCCTTCCGGATAGTTACTCGTCGTTGATGTTATTTGCGTGTAACCTTGAGCACCGTACTGACTCGATTGATACTGTTGATTGAATTGGCCCTGAGGCCTCTGAGGGTAAGTCGGATCAGACGCCGATTTGTAAGGCATCCCCGGGGTTTGCTGGGTGTTTCCGGTCGCGGCGGCGTTGTAAACGACGCTCGAGTCGGTAAAACCCGTTTGTAACGCGACCGTGCCCCCTTGAGGCTGCTGCGGGATTCCGTAACTCTTAATCACCCCCGGCTGCTGTCCGTGGGGATAATTACTCGGATAACCCGGCTGGCCCGGCCTCAAGCCTCCTCTCTGACCTCCTTGCTGCGCCTGCTGAAGCCTCATTTGTTGCTGATGCTGCTGCATCGATCTGTATTGCATTTGCAACTGGCTCAAATGACCCTGTTGCTGGGGCGTCAAACTCCCGTGATTTTGTTGCAAAAACTGCAACATTTGCAGCTGCTGCGACGACAAGTAAAACGGCGGTGGCCTCTGTTGACCTCCTTGCGTTATCGACGGATCTTCGCCGGGCTGCAAATCAAGTTTTATCCTTTGTCAAATCGACATTTACACCAGCGCAATTCTAGCCAAAATAATAATCATTTTCCAACAAAATGTCTTGGCCGCGTTGCCGAAATTCATCGAAACCACCAAAAATCTCAATTTTCGTTGAATTCTGTAATAACGGTTATCAAAATTTTCTAAAGAAATCTATAACAACTTTTTTCCACAAGATTTCATCGAAAACTTTGAGAGTCAAAGGAAAATCCAATATTTCGAATCAAAAATTAAAAAATCGCAAATTTTTTCTCGTATTTCAAGTTTTTTGCAATCTTATTTGTTTACCCACCATTTCGGTTGAGAAAACAAAGAGGACAAAGTTTTTAAAATGCCGGAGAGCAACCGGGAAAATTAAGATTTATGATAACCCGATTATTCGGACTATTTTCGACTTTCAATGCGGAGATTTAGTTTGTGAGATGAAAATAAATGGAACCTTGAATCGTTTGGTGTTAATATTCTGTCCTTGGCCTTGGGGATAAGGCGGAGGTGGCCCAGAGGGTCCACCCGTGTATTTATAGCTCGCGGAGCCACTCTGTGGCTGTTGTTGTTGTGCCTGTTGTTGCTGCTGCTGCTGTTGTTGCTGTTGTTGTTGCTGCTGTTGCTGCTGCTGCTGTTGTTGCTGCTGTCGACTCGACATTTCGGCGCTTATGGGAAGGTTCCAAGCCTCCTCTATCGACGGCAATTGCCGTCTTCTAATGAAAAAACAAAGCATAACAAATTTTTATAAATTTCGAATTTTTCAACATTTTTCCGCATTCTCATGGAAAAGAAAATTATTTTCGCTCTTATAAAAAATGCATTTTGCGATCGACCAACCGAATGAATCTCGAATTTCGATAAGTCGATGAGAAATAAATTTTCAAGCGTTTTTTTTTTCAAATCCGGCGATTTGTTCAAAAAAATAGGAAAAAAAAATTTTTCTATAAATTAGGCGATAGAAATCGCAGAGATTGGACGTTGAGAATGAATTATGGTGGAAAATCTTACTTAACGGCGATGGAAGGCATAGGTGCTTGGCTGAGATGGCTCTGGAGGAAATTGATGCGTTGCTGAAGCGATGGGTTCATGGGTGCGTTCCCACCGGACTTGGCTCCACCGGGGCCAGAGATTAAGGGGCTGCTGCTGTTACTATTGCCGTTGTTATTGTTGTTGTTGTTGCTGTTGTTGTTGTTATTATTGTTGTTGTTGTTATTCGAGGCGGTGATTGGAGCTGTGGTGGTCGTCGTGGCGCTCCCCAAGTTCGGAGTATTGTTGTTACCCCTGCGGACAGAATTGGGGATAAAAAATAAACTGGAGGGTGATTTTGAGGTCGTTGCCCTTTTGGTCGCTGGTACTTTGTTGTTTTTCTTTCGATTATTACAATTTTTTCTCCTCCGTTACTTTCCATTCAGTTATCGACAATTTTTCCAATTCCTTTGCTTTTTTTATTGACAATTTTTTTTTTTTCTCGAGGTTTTATACGTTTTTTCTTGCTCCTTTTTATCGGCCAATTTTCCTTGCCCTAGGCCCTTAAGATTTTCCCTATTTTTTTATTTATTCGGTTTGTTTTGTCTCAACAAAGTACCGGGCTCAAAAAAAAGACACTTTCCCGAGTTCGTCGTCGCTAAACTCACGGACTTGGTCTCTTCAGGGCTACGTGGTACGAAGGACACCTCATCAAATACACTCGGTTCATGGATTAGACGATTTTGTAATAAAAATAATAATTGCCAACCCAACCGACCTACGTGGTGATCAATGGAATCACAAATTTCAAGACGCAACGAAAATTCAAATTCAACGAGATTTTATTCATCGAAGAGAAGCAACGAGGACAAAAAAAATTGGCGGAACGGCAATTTTTCACGAAATTCAAACAACAAAAAACGAAAACATTTCCGGAACGAATAATTGCAAAGGAAAATGAAAAATGAGACGAGAAAATAACTGGAGTCTTTCTTTTAGTGAAAAATAAAGAATTTCATAAGAATCACAGTTTTTTTTCAGGTTTTAACTTTTCCAAAAATGCTCAAGTTGCCGGAATTTGTCGAGATGGATTTCCACACATTTTTTTTGACTTTTTTCGATTTAACCGGGCAACTATTTACCTGGATGCGTTGACGTAACAGGCCAGAGCGTCTTTCGGCTGACTGACACTCTCGTACAATATTCCGAGATTGGTCCAAGCTGCTGAATGCGATTTGTCGAGTTGTACAGCGCATATGTAAGCCTGCAAAGCGTCCATAGGTTGATTTTGTTGTTGATAGAGGACGCCTATGCTGCACCACGTGTCTGCATTGCCCTCGGATTTTTCCACGGAATTTCTGTGACGAGAAAAATTCAAAAAATGAAAAAAAATATTTCCTACCAAATTTCCACAATTTTTCTTTTTTATTTTTTTTATTTTCAATTTTTGGTTCGAAATAAATTACCTGTAGGCGATGAAGGCATCGTGGACCTTGCCAGACGCTGCTAAACAGCGTCCCAATAAATAAAGACTCTGTCCACTTTTCGGTTCAGCTTCGATCGAACGTTGCAAACAGTGGATCGCTATTGCTTGTTTTTGCTGTCTCGTTACACCGAGAATCGCACAATCAACCACATGGTACATCCATCCTAAACAAATAACGAAGAGAAAAATATTATTTTCTGATTTTTATTCACAAAATATATATTTCCTAAGCAATGCGTTAATAAATTTGCCAGATTCCTATATGAAAATTATAAATTGAGTGCAAAATATCCAAAACCCCGGACACGAGGGCCAAGAAGCGAATTTGAACGATAAAAAATAAAAAAGAATTTTTTTCACGAACAAAAATGGAAAAAAAAATTCAGCACGATCGAAACACTTGGCAAAAATATATTTTACGCGAAACGTGAATTCACGTACGATTTGGCGAATAATTATTGCGTCGAAAAAAAAAAGAAATAAGTAGAAATTCGTGAGACACTTCGGACTGGCAGGAAAGGACGTGAATTTTTGGTGTACGTGCTACTTCAGAGATCGAGACTAACTGCGGCCTGGGTTCGATCCTAGTAGAGACGACTAGGAATTGAATAGACTTTTTGCAGGTATATATAGGAGGCTAGTGAATGAGAGAGTCAGAGAGAGAAGAAGAGCTTAGGGCAGAGCCACATTGTCCCTTCCATTTTCTGATCGTGGCTTTCTCTCTCATTCTCGAATTACAACCCCTAGGGTAAACATAGGCGTAGAGGAAGGGCTCTGTAGGACAATAAACTGCACATTCTTCCGATCCTCCAGCTCTTCCTCTAGCCTGTTCGAAAACTATGAAAATTGCAGAGAAAAAAGAAGCGAAAAAAACGTTCATACATTTATCCACAATTGTTCTCCGAGTCAGAAAAATAAAAAAAAATTCCAACGTTTAGTGCGAGCAATAATAAAATTCCGTGGAAAAGGAAAAGTGGCCAATTATGGACGGAAGTTGGAAAATCGTTGCAAAATGTTGATTGCCCACGGGTAATAGAATAAAAAAGTCTCCACGATCTTGGAAAAATAAATACCTGCAGAATCCTGATCCTCTAAAATTTCGAGAAAAGGAAAATCCATGAAATAATATCCGTAAAAACTCAAAGTTTCCAGTTTTTCAAAAACAAAACACTCTAAAATTGAAAATTCTCCAAATTCTGTCAGAAATTCGTAAAGAAAAAAAAATTTTTTTGCTAATTTTGGTTTTTATTGTTAATGGGGATGTCCGAATTTTGAAAACTCCGTAGAAATGTAAAATAATTCGAAAATATCTTGGTCGCCTTGAGAGCCGAAAAGAAAAATAAAATTCCAGGCAAATTTTGGAATTTGTTAAAAAAAAAACTAAGAACCATGTGGATGAAAAATGATGAAATAAACTTTTCAAATGTACAATATTCATTAATACATTCGGGAAGGGAGTAGTAGTGGTGAAATGTACACAGTATCGTCCTGAGCACCTGGCACATTCGGTGCTACCCCTTAAGTGTATTTCGAGCCTGGGAAAATGAGCCGGAGTCCGGAGCTGCCCCCTCCCCAAGAGACGAAAATCACGTACGCCAAAAATTCCCTGACGGGGTCGTAGTGGAGCGAGGAAATTTTTTTTTTTTCCAAGGTCAAATTCATGGCAGTGGCAATTATTTATTTACCGACTAATTTTCTGGCAAAAGTCAATTACAAAGCGAAGGAAACTTTGTATTCGAAATAAATAAAAAAACAAAACAATTTTAAAAAAACCTGAAAAAAAATTCCGTAAATGGAGAAGAGAGAAAAAAACGATTGAAAAATTCATTTCCACGCTTTCCAGTGGGGAGCAAATTTCCACGGTGGATTGTAAATGCGAAAATATTATGAAAACAACGAAGAAAAAATTGTGGAGCAAAAAAAAGGGATAAAAAAAACGAGGGATTAATTAATTGTTCGAAATTGGCTTCATGAAGAATTTTAGGCAAATCGTGTGTAGAGTGGTGGATAACAATGGTGCTTGTGTGTACACCATCTGCCAGACTCATCCAGAGGGAGAAAATAATCAAGGGATAAAAACAATAAAAGGCAAATATGAAAAAAAAAAAAAATGGAAACTTTTAATAGAAAGAAAAATGGAGGGGGCAATGAGAGGGTGTAAAAGAAGGCTCGATCGTTTTCTCTCTCTCTCTCTCTCTCCCTCTTTCAATGGTCGATCTCATCCCTCTGACAATCTACCACGGCAATGGGCAACCATCCCGACCACCAACCCCGAAGCCATCCACCCCTACACACCGGCCAAAATAAATCAATACACGTGTCTGCTACTCTCGAGCTGAGGCTCGCTCAACCCTAAACCAAATCCTAGGCTACGAGCTCCTATACCCACCGAATGAACGACAGAGAGATAGGAGAAGAGAACGAGCTCCTATACCCACCGAATGAACGACAGAGAGATAGGAGAAGAGAGGGAGAGAGAGAAAGGATATTATGTGGCATAACGGGACATCGTCCTTGAGGAAGCGATTAAATCATCATTGAAAGAAGAAAAAATAAATCGATGCCCCAGGATGAGATAAAACTATAATTTAAAAATTTGAAAAATTAAAAAAAAAAACATCTCAGAACTAAATTTCCAATTTTTGTCCTGCGCAAAAATGTTTTCGTGCGAGAAAGTAGCCGAACAAACAAAAATTAAAAAAAACA
>JAPYYS010000367.1:0-68086 GCA_030522525.1 Campopleginae sp. 14b
AAATTATGCTACGGGTGCTTAAGGCTTTGCTGTTGTAACTAAAAGACGATTAGCAAAGGATCTTTTGCTGTTACAACATCCCCATTTCTCTCCGTGCGTTTAGTAACTTTTGACGCCGGTAATCCGGTGAAAAAATAGGGTAAAACTAAAAAAAACACACGATCAACCTGATCCGCCGAATAAAAAACAACACAAGGGCATATTTCGATATATGAGAAAATTTGAAGATTTATAACGTTTTTCATGAAATTTACGAAGCTGTGTCAAGTTCCCATAGCGCAAAATGACCGTTTGCGCATACCGCGATGATGCCTCTCTCGCTGTTGCGACTATGCACGCGATTGCACAAAACTATATATTTATCTTCAGGCCTCATGGGCGATAAACCGTTATCTAGAGAAAATAATAATAATTAATAAAGCGACTTCCTAGCTCTATCTGCACACGCGTGTGTCTGCTAGGCTCGCGTGTGTCGACACTCTTTCGTCTTTTCAGAAGCTCCCTCTGGCGATATAAATTTACAGAATTTATGCAATTCAGCGGGTGATAAATATGGTGAGAATGAGAGGGATCAAGGAGAAAAAGAGCTGCATGGAATTTTCCATGGCGAATCGTTAAACAACATTTTTTTTAAGGATGACTTTTATTTTGTTTATCCGCAAGTTTGCTAACGGTGTGTTGCCCCTTATTATTTGCCCGAACGCGAAATAAGCTCTGCCACAAAAACTAATACCTCCAACTTCAGGCCCTGTCTGTGGATATTTTCACAAATTGCCCTGTGGCCGCCGGTTCCGTTCTTCCTAACGTATATACATATACACACATAAATATATGACATAAGTATATGTGTATAGATACATATATAGCATGTTCGAAACATGACTTTATCGAGTGTTGGTCGAAACCGGTTGCCACGACGACAAGGACGACGAAGATCGGGCAACCGCCGGGCTCCTCCGCATTCACTGCCAGCTCTTCCGTAGCTTTTAGGGTTCCCAGAACTTTCCTGCCCGCATACCGTTGCCACGCTTTCTGTTCACTATTCTTTTCTCGTAATGCATTTACTACAATCATAATAATAGCCATTATATCTACGAATATATTAAACTCGCTTTATTGCTAACAGAGTATTCAGCCAAACAAATACGATCTCGATATTATCTCACGAATGAAAAATAAATTTAAAATTCAAAGAATCGTCAAAACTAAATAGACTTTTCGTTCAGTCCTCGCATTGTGTTCGGTGGATCGTGGATCTAGTAAATCAGGTTAGCGAACCGAAAATATTTTTACGAAATTTTTTCAACTTCGGAACATATTAGGTTAGGAAACAGCTGATAGGTGTCGCCCATGCTGGCTGCGAACTTGAAAATCATCATTTTTGCACGCCGTTGGTCCGATGCCATAACCGAAAAATTTGAACACATCGCGTTACCATTTTCTCGCGTGGGCTTCAACTTTTTTCGTTCGAACGGTGTTGAAAAAATTTCACTTTCGAAAATTCGAGGCCGGTTCGGCTGGCTGTTCCGCTCTGATATAAAGATCAGTGATGTTATGAAATCATGGAGCATTTTGTTTTTGGCGAGGGGGAAGAATAATCTCACGAGTCGATGAATTTCGGTTTTTTAAATATTTTCGTTATTTCGCTGACGACGTTATTTTGAGGTTAGAATTATCGGAACGTCGAATCGGACGCCGAGACTTGATGGTGAATTGAGATATTGAAGATTATTAATGTTGTCATGAAAACAGGAATATTATGGTGGAAAAAAACGTCGGATAATGTCGATTTAATCGCGGAGTTGTGTTATGAAGTAGAAAAATAAAAAGTACAGTTGCATGTTGATGTTTTGCCGTGCGAATTTCGACAATAACCATTCGAGTAATTTTTTCGATCCCGTTTCCTTCGTTGAATTTTACTACCCGGAATGATAAAATTGTTGTTATTATTGTGCATATAAGTGACTTTGTTGAGATCGAGTGGTGGGTCCTGCTGGATTTTCCTGTTGCACCGGTGGTTCAACGAATGCTTTCGTGTGGGCGGTTTGCGTCATCGGTTCGTAATCCAGAAGTCCTCGTACCCTCTCTCTCCCTCTTTCTCGCGAGCTGAGGACCGAACGCGTATAGGTGAAGTAGCATATGTGGTACAATGACTTTGGCTTCTAATGGAGAAAGTGGTCGAAACGCAATATATGCGTGAGCGTCGTAGATCGATCTACAATTCTTAGTATTCCAGTTATTTCGCGAACGTTTAGAAAAGTAATAATGAATACTCGCGTGTATATTTATTACGAGAGAAAAAGAGACCGAGAGAGAAACTTTAGTATTAATATTTTTGCACATATATTGTTCGTTTATGGCGTTATAAAGTACGCGGAGTCGCTTTTCTCTTTTTCCATATACGAAAGGAAAGTCCATAATACAATTTAGGATAATTCCGGCTTTTCCGTTGTTACCATTTGTACCAATAGGTTAGGAGCGTAGTCGCGAAACGTCGAAAATCTATCAATCTCTTTTCCAAAGTTTTGCAGCAACCAAATCCGAGGACTTTTAATCGCAGCAGCTTTCGAACGATCTATTGCCAAGAAATTTGGGTAATTGATTGAATAACTGATCGATGATTTTCCAAATCTTTGGCAATCGTCGTTGGAAGCAAATTTTGTTTTACATAGAGCGACTCGTGTATATGTAAATGCGTCTTCTTAGAGCCGTTGTCGTCGGGTCGTCGTCGCGGTTGTCGTTGCACAGCCTGTTGCATTTATCCGGGTCCTCCTCCTTCCTCATTTATACATTCGCTCCCTCCCTCTTTCTCTCTCTCTCTCTCTCTCTATCTCTCTGTCTCTCTCTCTCTCTCTCTCTCTCTCTCTCTCTCTCTCTCTCTCTCTCTCTCTCTATATTTCGCTCTCTCTCTCTCTCTCTCCCTCTCACAGACACGGGTCAGAGGAGCGAGTCTCAAAGATACACATCCTCGAGAGATGTCGCTCTTTCTTTCTCTCCCAATCCGCATACACTCTTTCTCCGTCTTTTTCTCTTTCCCTCCGGTTTCCTCCACCTTCGCGCTAACATATACCAAACCTCTCGGCGGGAATCTCCTCCTCAGCTTCTCCTTGGCGCGTAACGGATAGAATTCGTTCCTCAGCTTGGTTTCATGAGTTTAGTTTGGTCGCTGAGCTCTCGCCGACTCTCTCGCTCGTACGCGATCGACATTACGAGTCGCGCGGCGCACAGTTTTCAGTTTGCTTACGACCCTCCCAACCAGAGGGTCTCGTTTCTCTGACCCAGTCTTAGCTGATGCTCAGTTCCTTTTACTAAATAAATGTAACACGAGGACACAAAAAAAAACAAATAGAAAGAAAAATAGTTCGCAAACGAAAAAATCGAAATTTCGAGATGTCGATCGGGCGAACATGAATTAAACGATTCGGGCAGTTCGAAAAAAAACGTCGATGTACCGGCGATCGTTGGGGAATCGCGCACGTTACCAAATTGACGAGTAAACCGAAAGACAACGGTATAGAGGATGAAAGTAATAAAACGAACAAAGTTCATCGGCGCCATAGTTCGCCGGTGATGCCAAAGTGATTGTGTAGATGTTAGTGAGTGTATATAAAAATAAAAATAGATATAGATGAAGTGTAAAATGAGACTGAGCCCGATAGTTCTGTCAGCAGCGACCGCGTGGCTCAACGCGAGTCCCGGCTGGTGTACGAACGTTCCATTGTCTCCGAACAATCACAACAGCCATTCAGACGGTCAGCTACCGGAAAATGTGGTTGACAGTGGTGTGTCGATCGCCGCTTACAGAAACGAAGAAAATCCGAGCGCGGAATTGTCGACCGAGTTTTTTTTATTACCGAATATTGGAGACAAAAATGACGACATGGCGAGTGTCGCCAGTGTGATAAGTGTGCCGACTGCGAATCGCACCATAACTATTTTCCGCGGGAATGGTGGTAACGGCAATCGCTTTATACATGGCGAGGGCATTAGGACGAGAATTTCGGGATTTCCCCTCGACGAGGGCGTCCGAAATTCTATCGGCACCGGTGGCCCGGGTACCGTTCCCCTCAATAATCAATCTTTGCTCAGGCAGCGATCTTGGGCCCTTCCACTCGCTGCACTCAGCGCAGCCGCCATGCTTCTCATGGCCGGCTTCGAGATCTTCGTTCTTCTCAAGGTCAGTACGCGTTATACAAGACTCGTACACTTTTTGCTTTTGCATTTTTTTCACAAGCATATTCAGATCGGTTTCCCATCGGAGAACAAGTGGCACGAGTCTTCGCTACAACTCAGGCCTGCCTGCTCTCTCTTCCTTCCTTTTTTTCGAAAATCTTTTTTTTTACTACGTTTATTCCAAAACAAAACAAATGCAGTGACTATGAAACCTCAAAATATAATTAACGAAGAGTATTCCACAATTTTGCTCACATTTTGCGCTCCAAATATGCGAGACATGAGTGGCGGGACGAAAAACCATTTTTTTTCGACTTCAGACAAAATCGGTACGGAAATTGTCATTAATTTTGAAACTGAACAAACGATTAATAGAAAAAGTAGTTTTCGCTGGATTCAAACATCGCAAACGTCAGTGTCATGGTCGAAAAGGATCCATAGGTTTTGCGAACGGCTCCTCTGTAGACACACGAAGGATTGGCGCAAGGCTCTATAGACACACATGGGTCTGGGACGTCCTAAAGTTTTTGACTGTACTTGGACTCGTTGAAAAAATCGGAAAAAATTCAGGAAAATAGTTTTGGATCTATAGAAAGAGGCTGCACTGTGTGATGGATAGAAAGTCGTTTTTTTTTTTTTTTTTTTAAATTACACTTTTTTAGTTGAAACACATAAAAAAAACGAGAGGGTTAGTAATAGCAAATTAATGAAAAACATCGGTTTTTATCGAGGATTTGTTGTTATAATTGAAAAAAAAAACTAAAATCGATCGAAATCGCAGTTTGAAGATCGTACCACGAAAGAAATTAATAGAGCTTAGCTACGATCGTTCGTGACGATGGGCTTTTGGCGTTCGTATTATTCGACAGGCTCCAATAATTTCTTTCGAACGGTTCATCCTCGTCTTTACAAACGCCAACTCCTGATTGTCTTTATTCATGTTTTCTCTATAGTGGAAAAATCACAGCATAGTAAATGAAAAAAAAAAAAAAAAAAATCTGTGGCATTATTTTGGTGATTTTTGAATAATTGTGGAGAACGCATTGGAATATTTTGATTTTTTTCCACAGGCAAGAGCAGCCGCTCCGAGCAGGCGACATTTATTTCTTGGCCAAGCTCTTCTTCTTGGACTTTTTCTACTTGCTGGTCTTTCGGCCGCAGCTTCGCTCACTCCGAATCCACTGACTTGCGCGGCTTTTCGTCTCGTTGGTCTACCGGCTGCCCTCGTCTTCGCAGCTTTGCTCGTCAAGTGCGTTTTCCTACTGTCCCTCAACAGTGGCGTTTATCTGCCTGCACCTTATCAGGTAATGTTTATCGATTTTTCATAAATTTTCAATCGAAACTCGATCGACCATCAAATCACTCATTTTTATTTTATTTTTGCTCTTCCTTCCTGCTTCAGGCTCTCGTTCTGGTGTTCGCGGTACTCGTTCAAGTGGCAATAGTCGGCCAATGGTTTTATGGCGAGTTCCCTTCCGTCGTTCAGCTCCGAAATAACGCCGCCAAAAATGCCTCCAGTCTGGCTTGTTGCAAAACTCCTCTCAGCCAGACCGTCGCTTCCCTCGGGTGAATTTCATGTCATTTTTTCTCATTAGACCATAACCTGCTTACCTCTCGATCCCCATAAACGGGCAATTATTGATGATCCGAGAATTTTTGTTCTTCTTATTCGCCAAAAACGATCGTTGACCCTAAAAATTTATTTCGTAATAGATTCAGACAGAAAATTATTAAAAGTCATGGGAGATTGCTGGAGAAATGTCTCACCCATGGGAAAAAGCTCGCAGGCGATTATTGACGAGCCGAGAATTTTGGATTTCTTGTTGGCCAAAAGCGACTCGACCGTTCACCCTAAAAATTCATTTCGTAATAAATTCGGGCAGAAAATTATTAATAGTCATGGGGAATTGGTGGAGAAAGGTCTCCCATGGAAAAAAATTCTTGGTCAAATTAGAAAAATACTGAATTTTTCGAATGTTTGTGTAAATAATTCGAATTGATAAATATTGGATGTTCTTGGTGCAGGTATCCGGGAGTATTATTGGTTGGTGTGGCTTGTTTGGCGGTGCGTGCGCGCGGAGTCCGAGACAATTACAGGGAAGCGGCGTTTATCGGTTTGGCGGTCGGGCTGACACTGCCAATTTGGATAACGAGCGCGATCGGTTCTCTCGCTTCGGTTGAGAGCGATCGCGAAGCCTGGCTCGCTTACGGTCTCCTCACCACAGCGCTTCTTGTATTTTTGAGTATGTTTTTACCTAAGGGTCGTCAACTCGCCGCTCTGGGACGCGACGGACAAGTCGCCGCTGCCTGCACAGCCGTAATTCGCGAACGCGACGATCGACTCAGCTCCTTACCCGCCAGTGGATATTCCCCCTCTTTTTTTCACTTCAAACCCGGCGAGGGATCGCTCAAAAGAAAAATGCATTATCAGAGTGCTGGTAAGAATCACCATAAAAAAACAAACACACACTTTTTTACTCGTTTCCTCATTTCTATTTCTCTTTACGCAATTTCGTCCTTCATTTGCCTTTTTTTTTACTCTTTCGGTCCTTCCGTGACTTCAATTGTTCAAATATGAAAAAAAAAAACTACTCAATGAAATTTACTATTTTCGTTCGAAACGAATCGTTAACAAATTTGCTCGAAATGTCAATTTTATTATTTGAAATTTTTAAGAAAACAATTTTCTTTTCAAAATACTTTTCTCCTTCCATTCAGAGAGGACAACAAATAATGTTTTAGGTACATCAAATTTTCGATCCTTCTGTGACTTGAATTATTCAAATATGAAAAAACTACTCAAGGGAATTTACTTTTTTCGATGGAAGCGAATTTCAAAAAAATGGTCGAAACGTCAATTTTATTTTATTCAAAAATTTTCACGAAAAGAATTCTATTTTTCAAACGATTTTTCCCTTTCCATTCAGAATGGAGGAAAAAATAGTTTTTTTTATTCGTCAAATTGGTCGTAGAATAATCGGAAAATTGATCGTTTTTCTCTGCGACGATCGGAAGCCAAAGTTGAATGAAAAAAATTAATGTTAAATGCAAATTTTATACTCGAACCTCATTCAGATCGAGTCGCTCTCGTATCGTCTGGAATTCCAGGATGCAACGCCTGCAGACACGGAGGCAGTCCAGTTTACTCGGATGCAGGTAAGATTTTTCAATCATCTGTTTAAAAAGTTCTTTGGAGAAGAGAATCCATTTCCAACGAAATGTTATTTTTGTGCCGAAGCCAAGATCGAACTTTTTATCTACTTTCCCCGAATAATAATAAAGAGATGAAAATAAATATTCGGGAGAGAAAAAATTGGGTACACCGTTAGGCAATTTCGGAATTGCTAAAGTGTAGTTCCTGCTCAAGTCGAGAAGCGTAAGAGTGCCATGCAAACATATATCCGGGTAGCGTTGAGCTCCGCTGCGATTGAAATCTCACCTGATAAGCATCCAAACGCGTTAAACCCGTGAAACGCAGAGCGCGAGCCTTATTGTCGTATTTATTTTAACCGCACGAGTTTGTTTTTCTTACACAATATTGATAAAGACTAGAATTTCTGGGATTTTATCAAAAACTCAAGCCCACAGTGGATTTTCCTATGATCTGAAGCGTTATCCAAAAATTTGTTAAATTAATTGAAGGTTGTCGGAAAAATGATAAAACGAGATAAGAAAAAAAAGGTTTTACAATTTTTATAAGTAAAACTCATCGAAGAAGCCTGCTCCCTTGACACACTGGGTCAATTTGACCCGTAGCGATACTTCATTTTTTTAATTTTCATTGATACACGTATGGCTTGAGAAAATTCTCGAAATATCGAATTTAATGAGATAAAAAAATAGTCGGAAACTTTATCCACTAATATCGTAATTGCTGCAAAGTTAATCGCTTACACGATTTAGAGTTGCCTATTTACTCGTGGAAATCGGTCATTTATTTATTTATTCATTTATTTATTTATTCATTTATTTATTTCTTCATTCATTCATTTGTTTTTTATTATTAAAAATGCGACACAAAAAAGAACCCGTCGAAAAAAAGTTGACCAAGGTCATTTCCGAAATGGAATTTTTGCTAGTTCTGAGCAACGATCGAGAGTTCGAGCGTAGTAATGAATTCCGGCAAAAAACTGCTCCGGGTCAAAATGACCCAGTGTGTCGAGGAAGGGTTGGAAGGAAATGGCACAACTAATCTTGTCTACGTGCAAACTATAATTGTCTTTTTAACTTTCCCTAACTTCTGAACCGTACTCGCAAATTCAAGAACCACACGATTAAATTGATTGATATACGTATATCATATTAGCACATCAAGCAGCGAAGCGTGAATTGAAACTCCATACGAGTTGAAAACTCGTACAGCGTTTGCTCGAAAAATAAATGTGTATGTGTGTTTGGTACGCTCCGTGAACACGCGGAGTGATTCTTTACTTCTTTACCGTAATACTCGTTACTGCGAACGACTGTGGGTGAAACACAATGGAAATCAAGAGCGAAGGTCGCCCATGAAGTTTCGTAAAGTCAAACACACACGATTCGAGTCAATATATTATTTTGATCCGACCAGAAAGCTCAATTTTTGTGCCGTGAGAATTTCGCAACGGTTCCCAGTGTAATCGTTCGAATTTATTCCCGAAGACGAATCAGTCAGCGAAGCGATTAATTTTGAGGTTAAAGTGGACGGTTTGCTGATGAAAAACAACAATTACAGCTTTTCTAATATTTTTCTCTATTTACAACGAAATTTTTTACTTGTATCCATAATCTTACTTCTTGGAATGAATAAAAAGTTATTTTAATAAATTTATTTGATTCGGGACCATAAATAGCGAGGAATATTGACCCCATTTTGAGCAGCTCTCGTACCGTGTATGCCCTTGATCATTTCTATCAAGCAGACCGAATTTTATATTGGGTTTTTGTTCTCCCTTTCGTTTGTTTCTTTTAGAAGTTCATACGCCGATCGAAACGTTCGTCCTACCACCAGGAATGTATTTACAAAGGCCTGAACTCGAGGCAGCAAACCTCTACACAACGATGTCAGCAAATCCGAATGTTTTCTTCCAGAGAGCTCATCCAGGAATGATGTACTGATAGAATATTTACTAGAAAGCAGAATAATGGAATTTGAGCTGAGAAGAATATGGGAAGAAAGTCGAAGATCTCAATATTTCGTTGTTAAGTCATTTTTTTATATGTTCATAAACTTCATTGTGTAAATAACAGTGTAATCATTATTTTTTAATTGGCAAACTTTCAACTGTGTTTGGTGAAACCATAAAATGGCTGACAAACCCATGAAATACATGTCGTATTAATAAAATGTGCGTAATTTTTTTGTACTGAATTTTTTATCGTCGTTTATTCCGGCAATTTGTTTTGTCTAACTAAATCGAACAATTATTTCGTTCCTTTTTTATTCTTGGCTGGGAGGGATCTTTTAAAATCCTTAGGCACGCAGCAATTCTTTTTATTCTAATGACCTTGAAACTTTCCAAGTCAAACTTTCTCTCAGGGGTCGGAAATTTTCGAATTCTATGTCCACAATTCGATCCATATATCAGTCTCCAACACCATGGACCCTTCCTCGCTTTATTTGATTAATGTTGTGTATTCCGGGTTCAAATCTTACTGGGGTTCAGTGGCGAGTGTAATTTGGCCTAAATTCACGAGCCGAGTACATCCGCACTCCGCCATGCTCGACTCGCAGCCTAGAAAAAAAAACACAACACATGGATACCGTGTATACTCACTAGTTCGATGCTCAGGTGACGCTGGTGTTGACGTCACGGACTGACAGCTGACAACCAATATGGCGACCGGGTCCGTAGTACCCGTCACTTTGCTCTCTACTTTGCTATTTTAGTCCCTTTTTCTAGTGGTCTTTCACACATCGTCTTCGCAAAAATAACACCGTCTTATACTTTTTCACCGACCTTATGAATCATTGAAAAGTGTCTTTCTTCGACCTTTCATGATTCGCTAACAATGTAAAGAAAAGGCGGGCTCGTAATACCGTGATTAGAAAATTTACCAAAACGAACAAACTGATGTATGTGCGGTGACGACGTGACAAATCTTAAGATAAATATTAATTGGGGGAAAAAACAACAATTCATCTAGGAAAAAGTAAATCCAAGGGAATTTAAACTTTCACTTCCTCTTCATATAATCAGCGATGGCCAGAAACGATCGTACTTTAAGGTTAGTTCCAATTTTTCTTGAAAACTTTCGTCCAATCGATCGAGAAAATAATAAATGAACACACTTTCTCCGAGAAAATTGCTTTGCATTAAAAATGCGCGAAAACAAAGTATCCTTAACGCCTCCCTAAACTACATCAATGAAAAATCAACGTTTCTCATTGCATTTCTTCTCTGTTTCAAAAAATCTTCAAGGCTGTATTTTGCAACCTGGAACGTTGCAACTAAATTTCCGGATGGAGATCCTTACGAAATGTTCGGCATTGAAGAAAATTCTTCAGAACATTTACCAGATTTTTACATTGTCGGGTACAAAGACAAAACTTTACAATTCAGATAACTAAAATGCTCAACCCCATTCAGCGCATCTTTCAATGCCATTTTTTTCCACAGTTTACAAGAAGTCAAAGCTCAACCACAGAACATGGTAATGGATATATTTTTTGAAGATCCATGGACCAAATGTTTTAGGTGCATAAATTTTTCATTTTCCTTCCTTATCACCATATAATTGATGAGTTTATATCGTAGCGTCTGCGTTCCATTCCAGAGATATCTTGAAGAAGAAGGATTACGTTAAGATTCGCACACAAAGGTTACAGGGTCTAGTACTGAATGTATTTTGCCTCAGGAAACACATGACACATTTGCGACTGATAGAGGCTCGTTATACAAAAACAGGATTAGGAGGAATGTGGGTAAGAATTGAAAAAAACTGAGTCGCTTTGAAATAGAGTGATGGGAAATTGCAAATAATTCGATTTTAGGGCAACAAAGGTGCGGTCAGCGTGCGCTTAAACATTTATGGCGTTAGTATTTGCATTGTCAATACACATTTGACTCCGCACGATCACCTGTTGGCGGATAGAATTTCCGATTACAACACGATACTTCGTGATCATGTTTTCAATGTGGCCGAGACGCGTAACATTTTGTATCACGAGTAAGAACGAAAGCGTTTCTCGAAAATTATTCTCTCGCCCGGCGAACCTTTTTTTTTTCTGTTTTGGAATTTTCCTACAGCAAGTTGATTCTGGATTTTTTTTTCAGTTACACTTTTTGGATCGGTGACCTAAATTTTCGACTGCACGGCGAAGACCTCAGTGCGGAGGATATAGATTTATTGGTAAAGAAAAAACAATTGGCTCTTCTGCTGGACAGGGATCAGCTCAAAATGGTAATGGAAAATGGAGAAGCCTTTGGTGAATTGACCGAGGCAAAAGTTACATTCCCACCTACTTACAAGTTCGAGTTCGGATCGCAAAATTATGACCTCAAGTGAGTTTTTTATGGACGTTCAAAAAAATTAGTGGAAAAAAACTTGTTTCGCTACGTGGAACAATGGACATTTTTTCATCTGGAATAGACGTCGACCGTCGTGGACGGATAGGATTCTGTTCAAAGTAAATGAGGACGTATATGAGGATATTAAGTTGAAAGCAGTTCAAAGAAATTACAAGAGTCACCCCAATTACATGCTTTCTGATCACAAACCCGTGACCGCTGAGTTCGACATCACGGTAATCAATAAAAAAAAGACATTTTACATCGTTTTCATAATTATTACTGATTAATGTTCTTGTTTTTTTTTTTTTTTCGGTTTCACGTTCATCATTAATTATTTTCCGACAAGAAAAAAGAGATGCCATATTTTTCATATTTTCCATAGATCCGACCGGAATACGAAGTTTACGGAGTGGAATTGCAGCCCGTCAGTCAGTGGTTTGTAGATGAAGAAAATTCCGTGTCTTACAAACTTTCGGGCGACGCCCGATCGACCAGCGGCGATTGGATCGGCTTGTTCCAGGAAGGATTTTCGAGTCTGGATGATTATCTAGTTTACGAGTACGTCGGCCATGGTAAGTGCGAGAAACGAGTCTTTGTCATCTTTGCTTTAATTGACTAAATCTTATGTTTTTTAATCAAACAAACCGAAGTCTTGATTCGATCCCAAATGGGAGTGAATATTTGGTAAAAATCCCTGAGACGCAAGATTCGAGTTTTGGATAAAAATGCGGCGGAAAAAAAGGGAATAAAAATATCGCGAATCGCTCACGATGATTTTCCGCTCAGTAAAAATTGATCATTGTTTTCAGGTAAAACGAATATCGGTGTACAATCAACGGTGGAGCCGCACGCGATAACGGAGCGGATATTTTTCAGCGACACGGCGTTAAGAGCACCAGGAATGTACCGTCTCGTTTACGTGGCTCAACGGGGCGATGGGATCACAGGAATTTTAGGGATGAGTCCGCCATTCCCAGGCCACAGGAGGCTCGACGAGCGAGGTTACGAAGCGACAAGTATTAACTAATTTTTAAGCGACGTTCCTCCCAAACAAAACGACAACAAAATGAGAAAAAACTTATCGCTTGGAAAGAAAACACCTCGCAAATATTTGAATGGCTTTAGAAAAACACAGCGATTTGTCGTCGAGCTGAATATCGACGTCTCGGTGGACTAGACGCGAGTCCAATCACTTAAATCAAACACTCGCACGTTAACTACGAAATAGAGAAATTGGAGGCTGCGAAAACACACTAGATTATGGGACTATGGGTGTTCCTATTGTTTGAGCTTACTTTGTGTACCTGTTGACGCAAATATCCTACTGAGGATGGGCAAAATGAAAAATCTTGAAATTATTCTCATAATTTACATTTTTATTTCATCGTCGTAACGACTTTCATTTAATTTTTTAACATTTCATGTTCGAGTATCTTTTTCAATGGTATTGTCTCATTTTTCAATTACGACGTTTCACGCGACGTATTCCCAAGGAGTATTCGAGCGTGAAACGAATGGTCTTTTTTTTATATGGTCTTCTATTGCATATATGGTCTTCTAAAGCACTTTTACGTCTTTTTTTATCATTTTTCAAGTACTTAACTTCGAATTATTTGAGATTGATAAATTTTCCAACGAAAATTCATTTTCTTTTAGTAAAAAATTGTAGGTGATTGTAGGAACTGGATATTTCGAAGATTATAAAAAAGGAAAGAAAATGATTGCTCATCCGCGGTTCGTGTCGCGCTAAAATCGCTTTTCATGGGAGAAAATAGGATTTTATTATCTCACCGTGTGAACCAATATATTTATATAGTTTTTATGATTTTCATAAAAGTTTAACTAGAGGCAGAGCGAACAAATGAGTTTATATTTAATTTTTATTTTTCGAAACTATTACGATTAAGGGGAAGAATTAATGTGGGTAATCAAAAGTACGAAAAATGTGGTTTTGTGGGTATATACAAACACATATATACGCGGTGTGGGCGAAGCGACGAAATTGTACGAATGAGCTGTGGAATAAAAATAAAAGAAATATTAAACAAATAATATTTGCACGAAAATAGAGTCGTTGGTTGAATAAAAATGACAGGAATTCGTGTGGACGTTAACGAGGCGATAATTTAATACTCAACAATGGTTGAACAGTCTTTGCAAAAATATTCGCAAGTTATTAAAGAAGGCGGAGGCAACAACGGCGTTTAGCGTTAAAACAGAAACGGGCTTTTGTGCCTCGAGCCAAAAGCCTCGGCCGAGTAATAGCTTTTGCACACTCCCGATATAATTCATACCCGTCGACCTACGTCGAATACGTTTTCGTCACAAAACTACAGCAGACGCTAACATTGGGCAGAAACGCCTACATTTATTGATGAGGCCTTTTTTCTTCGTTTCTTCGGTGTGTGGCGACTGCACATTAAAAAGCACTTAAAACGTGATTCGCACAAACCTTCTGGATCGTTGCGCAATCCGTAACGTTACACAACCGACGCCAGTGATTAGCGAAAATTTCTCACGTGCAAATATTTCGTATTCCAAGAGCACTGTGAGCTTCGTTCTCACCAAATTCTCTTCACTCTTTCTTTTCACCTTATTTTTGGTGAATCGACCGTTTTTTCAATCCTTCTTATTATACTTTTTTCTTCAAGTACACGGACACTAAATTATATCGAAATTACTATGACATCATTGTTCACCGGTATCCTTGCTCTAGGAGATTTTAGCAAATGTATTCAAACTTTTCATCTGAAGTTCGGCGAAAAATTTCAACGTTTGCCGAAAAAAATGTGAAAATTTGGCAAAAAATATGAAAATTGGGCGGAAAATGTCACAATTCGACATAAAATATGAAAATTTGGTAGGAAAGGTCAAAATTAAACAAAAAACCTCAAAATTTGACAAAAAATGTGAAAATTTAGCAAAAATATTACACATTCCGTTATTTGCAATAGAATATTGGAGAAAAATTGCTGTCTTTGCTGACCCAGAGAACTCTGATGCCATAGTAATTGTGGATATTATTAACTTTCCGTGTATTTCTTAACATTTATTACGATTTAAGTAACAAAGTAATTTGAGGAAACACGTGTGTTACTTCTTAGTCACATTAAAAGCCTGATTAACGCATTTTTGTCTTCCTCATTCACGCTAGGACTCAAATTTGTTTGGAAGAATGAAAAACTTAATAATTAATGACATCGACGATGATATTTAAATGAGGATTAGAGCTAGCTTCTAAATAATGTTTAGAACGTGCTTTTCTACTTATAAATAGTAATGTACACTTTATGGTAAATCGGCGATTGCAATATTCATTATAATCTAGAATGGCCTTGAGGATTGTGAAGATTTTGACTAGAAAGTAATATTCGTACGTCCTTAACTTTGTCCACACTTCCCTCGGATCGTGGACGACTTTTTAACGATTCGCAGAGATCGTGCTCACATTTGAAAAGTATAAATATCGTTTTTCCACGCTTTCGGCATCCCGTGCCGCAAAGACACACGTTTGTTCTGTACATTTTGCACAATGAGTTTTTCATTCACAGTGGCACGAGCAATGTTGCTTGCTTCGGAGTTTTTTTTTTCTTTTTTTTCTTTTCACAGTAATATACGTTCTTGGCAGTAAATATTATTCCATCAATATCTCAATCAACATCTCCCAGATTATGTTAATTTTACACCATTCCTTCGTTGACATTGACAACGTTTGTGCCCCTGAGGCTCGAGGGATGTTGAGAAAATAGTTTCTGATGGCAGAATAAAAATCGTGCAATCATTTGTGGACCATATTTTGTTGCCACGAACAAATGATTATTTTTTATCCATGGCAATTATTTTCTATAAATAAAATAAAAATAATAAAAATTAGAAAACGATTTTTTTTTTTCATCCATGGCAAAATTCTCATAGAAAGAAAAAATTGATGAGACTTTGTGGATTTTTGAGATTTCTGAAGATCGCTCAGCAACGATATTCCAATGAAATTTTTGGCCAAGAACGTACGTTTTTCGATTGAATCTTTTGTCTTTTTATTCCAATTCAACAGTCGACCCGTCTGGCACGGCTATCGCCGTTCAGGACAGCGATCAAGCTGCGATCAGCGCTGCTTATATCCGGCTCAGTAACATCGTTGCCACGTATTTTTAGTATTTGATACCAAACAATCGTACGAACGGGTTTCCTCATAACGAAAATACTAAAAACGAGTAGACCTTGAAGGGCATTTACGAGATCAAAAGCGGACCATGCGAGCGGATCTCCTTCTGCCCACCACGATATCAATTCCATCGCCCAATTCATTCCCATGAGAAAGAAGAGACCGAGACAAACCAAGAAAATACGTTTCAGTCGACGGAACATTCTTTGCTCTTCTCGATCGGAATCACGATTCCTCGCCAGCCTTCGTAGATCCAGCTCACGCTGATGACGAGTTATCGTTATCGCTGTCATTGTGAAGAGCACGATATTTGCCACTACCAACAAACCCACTGGCACGTAAAAATATGGCATCGCTTCTTCGTCCGCTGTGAAAATCATTCAAAAAAATCTTTCAATGTTTTCTTATTATATTTGATCGTTCGTCAGGTTTATGGGATGGGGTCGGCTTGTAAAAATTCCTAAAGATATACGGAGAAACATTTTTTTCTCCAAAATAACAAAATTCAACAAGAATTGAAATTTGAACGATCAAAAATTGAATCAAATTAAAATTAAAATTGAATTCAAAAATATGGAGAAAAAAAAAATGAACGTCTTGGGAAGCGATTTAAAGTTTGCTATCGACTTACATTTGAACCAGCAGCTCTCGGCCCCGAAGTTAGGCTTGACGTAGGTTGTTGGAATGGTCGGGCTCAGTTCCATAATCATGGACAATAAGATTAAGATCAATGGTGGGATCCATGCCCAGAGAGAATAATAGAAAAACAATCTTTTGGCTCGATGTTCGGGGCTTTGGAGGCCAGAGTTTCCATTCAATGCAGTCGCCCCATCGATCTCGTCCACGGGCTCTTGAACGTGTCTTCGTACCTGCAGCCACGTCTCGATGCACATAACGTTGAGCCAGAAAAAGCAGGCGACGAACGAAAATTGTATCACAAATGCTGTAAAAAAAAAAAAAAATCAAAACGTGACGAGAATTATTTTTCATCGACGGACCATTTTTTTTCCTGAATTGAAAGAAAAAAATCTTCGGACTTTGATTCGATAGTAAATGAGGAAAAATACCGAGAATTCTCCGTCAGACTTAAGAAAAAATGGGTCGATCCAAAACTAGAAAAATGGAAGAAAAACAAAGTCCACGAATAATCAACCAAACGCGAAGCGTTGCAAATACATCAGGAGAATAAATCACACTGACCAAAGGGAAAACAGCTCATTTATTTCCTCGATATAAATCCAAATTTGGGTTGTGTATTGGTCGAAGAAAGAAGAACAAATTTACCGATAGAAATGCACATTTGATCGGACAAGTGACCGCTGGTGAGTTGAGCGATGGCCAGTGTGGTGAACGCGACAGCCAAGCAGGCGCAATAATGACAAAGAGCTTTTCCGTGAACGTCCATGAGACACGGAGTGATGCAGTACGCAACGATGGTCAGTACCAAAAACGGTACCGAGATCAAAAGTCCGCAGGCGTAAAACGTTATTCTCGCGTCCGCTGTCACTATCGGATTCTCTTTAAAAAGAAAAGACACAGAAAAAATAAGAAACAAGCAATAAAATGCGATCGCGGACCTGAACTGAATTACGAAAAAGCCAATTAATCCATATCTCAAGGGAACACGTTTGTCATGGCAATATATAAATATATAAAAATGTGTCAATCATTATGAAAACCCAGTGGAAAAATAATATTAGTCTTCGTTAGACTCGAAACAAGATAATCTGCTAATTGAAACTCTCCGATGTAAATTGTAGCCGTTTAAACTATCGAGACAACCGGCCAATCGTCATTATTACTGGAGACAACAAAAAATACAGTTTCACAATCCCAGAGAGACATAATAGAGTGAAAAATATCACAACCTTGTAGGAGTAACATTTCGGAGCATGTTTTATACATTTTTATACTTCAAGGAGTTTCGCTACACCCGACAATACAATAAGAATTTAATAAAATTTCGTGATAATATTTTTTAGCATCAAATACGATGACACACATTTTTTTCTATTTTTCGTCTACGTAGTTGTCGAGTAATTTGCGTTTACAATACGCAAGATATATACTTATACATATCTGAATTCTATGCTTATGCATTTATAATCTCTAGAGTTCGATTGCTCGAAAACGATAAAGAAGAAAAATTTGTAGAATTCAATATTTAATACTAAAGAGTATGGTTATCAAATTTCATCAAATATTAATCATTTCAAATTTTCCTATGCTCAAAACATGGCCACGTTGTTGTCTGTAGCCACCCACCTTAAGGTGAGGGCTCAGTCGCTATTTCGGCACTTTGAGTGCAAAAGAGATAACTGTAATATTGGAAATTGAATATTTTCGACACGGTTTGATCAATAAAACAAAACACCCTATCAGCGGATTTTTATCATCTCTCCGTGTCCGCTGACAGAGCTTTTTTGATCAGACGAACGATAGCGAAGGATTTTCATAATAAAAAAAAAATAAACAATGGAACATCCAATTGTATGGGAAAATGTTGGACAGAATAATCGACAAGTTTAATTAGATAATTATTCGAGGATTTGAACAATTGTTTTTCATTGCTGATTAGAAATTTGACAAACTCGATTGGCGATGACTTAGCGTGTGGGTAAAATGTGAGAATAAAAAAGTCAATGACAGAATAGTTATTTTATGGTGAGATTGAGAGGTCTACGATAATGACAGACCTTCAGGGAAGCAGACGAGCGCTATTGTGCCAAGGCCTGGTACGACTTCCATGCAGTAATCGATCCCTGGGGATAGCATGAGCGACACGTGGCGGGGGGCGAAGATCGAACCGTTGAGCAACAGGTAATACTCGTCTTCGCTCGTCTCGCTCGGTGACAACATGTACCTGTACCAAAACAAGTGCGACTGAATCAACTTTTGATAAATTCGATAAATTCGTGTTTGATGGCAAGAAATATTTTTGCCGAGTTCTCCGGCGCGTCATTTTTTTTTCTGTCATATTTGGAGAAGCTTTGTGGAAACTTGCTTCGAGGTCACAGTGTACGATGGGAGATTTCCTTTTTATGAAAATTTAGGCCCATGGGTTGAAGAAATTTGTGGGGTTATTAAAGAAAAAAAAATTTCAGTTCCCGTTCAACGAATTAAATAAAAATTCCGGTTGAGGAGCACGAAAAAAAAACGAGTAAAAAAATGTTGGAAAAAACGGTGTAGAAAAAATTTAGAAAGTGGATCTCCTCGTTGCTGAATACTCCATAAGGTCATTAGATATTCGAAGAAATGATTTATCCATCCAAGAAGCTTTGTCTCATAAAATTGGGGATTATGATGGTATTCTAGGACGTGAAAAAAGAAAAAAAAATGGTTTATTTCTCAAGAGATTCGTTGAGCACGATGCTTGATACCTTTTAAAGCGGCACGGGTCACCGACAATCGCGAGAAACCGATCTCGTTTGTCTCCCGGTGCGAGTGCTCCCGTTCTGTTGAAATCGCTGAAGAGCGGAGAAAATACGTTAAAATCATCGTCCTCCGTGGAATCGATTTGGAAAGCGATCGATGCGCTCTGTACGCATTTGGAATCGCCATTTTCGTCCTTCACCAGGACCTCATCGACCATACAACATTTTCCCACCCTCGGCAATATCCGGAAATCGATATCGGGAATCGTTTCGTTCTAAATTTCGAAATAATGAGTAATTATTAAAACTCATTAGCTCATTGGCATTGACTCGTTACCACAGTGCTATGTCCATAATTAAAAAAATTAATGAATGAATATAAAAATGTATAAGTAAATAAATAAACAAATAAATAAATATAAAAATGTATAAATAAATGAATAAATGAATAAATATAAAAAATGTATAAATAAATAAAAAATAGATAATTAAATTTAAAAATTATGAAAATAATTGGAAGATAAAAAATTCACGTTCCTAATTGATTTCCAAAGCTCTAGACGTGAAAAAAAAAATCTCGTAACATTTCCTGTTCTTCGTACGACGCGAAAGTCAGATATTTTATCAATTCTTTTTTTTTTACAAATGGGATCATAATTTCTTGGCCAGTGATTATTCATGAGCTGAGCGAGCATCGAAATCTACTCAAGGAATTTGATCGAATGTTTTCGGCCGAGGAACAACTGTGAATGGTAAAAATAAAGACGATGAAAAAAACGTATTTGCATATCTTATTACACTCGTAACGAATCCATCGGCGTGAAAAGTTTCAGATCTCTTTAAACATGTCTAGCTTAAGGCTCCGTTTTTTTCTTTATCTTTTGATAACGATCTTACGGGTGAAAGGATCTAAAAGTAAAAAAAGAAGAGCTCAGCAAGGTCCAACATTTAATCCGTAATTAAAATTTCGAATAACACTTGTGAAAGGTGGAGAAAAAAAATGCGGAAAAGATCGAAAATTAAGAGTGACGCGTGATCTACATTAATTGACGGAGAGAGAATAATGAGCGTTCGTCTCGTCCCAAGCTCCGGGAAAATTTTCGGAAACGACTTGGGGTAATGAGGGGAAAATTGAAAGTTGATAAATAAGTGTAGATTGAGGAAAATAAATATGGAACAAGTATATTTTCAACATCGATGTTTAAAATCGATAATTCTCCGCGAGCGTATAATAAATGAGTTCTAAAAATAGTTCATTCTTGAACTACCGTGCCGACGTCGCCGCCTACTTCCTGAACTATTTTTCGCGAGTCGAAACATCGTAAAACTATTGTTTATTTTTCTTCCCTAGTTTGTGGCACGAATTATCAGATAAAGAATAAAAAAGTAGAGCACACGCGAATCTTACCATAAAAACTTGAAGGATCGTGTTGGGTTTTGGGGTCGTAAGAGCAATGGTTGTTTTGGTGAAGGTAGCCAAGCAGAGGATCGATACGAGGAACGTAAACGATGTGCTCGGAGCAGCAGCAGGCACCAGGAAAAGTTTCTTTCGACACATTTTTTTCATCGGATCAAATAGTCGCGCAATTTCTTTAGAAATACTCATGAGTTTCGAAAAAGACGAAATTTCTCCGAATGGGGAAATCCCCATTTCATAATCAACAGGTTATTCCCGTTCGTAAACATGTGTCTCAAGGTATACGCGAAGATTCGTCGCCGCTTGTCTTACACGCCCCTCGCTCCTTTGTCTTCGTTGCAAAACACTGCGGAACGACTGGCCAGAACTATACCGGTTTCTTTTCTTTCTTTTACTGGCGCTCGCTCGGAACCTCAGTTCGTGCTCGTCTCCCTGAGCGAATGGATCTTTTTACGCGTTCCTACGATCGCATGGATATAAATATTGTAAATATCTATATATATGCGCGTTTTTATTGCACTATCAATTTAAATCTTTCGCAATCGATCTCTCGTTTTCTTGATCACACTCCCGCTACAAACACTTCCTGCTGTCCATCATTTTTCCTCACTCTTCCAACCAAGATTCTCTCTCCCTCCTTGATCCTCACGTTTTCATTCACGTAACTACAACAAATTATACAGTGCGATCGGAGTGAGAAAAAACACCGACATTTCTCCCTCCCCCGAGACTTTTATCGATCAACGCAATCGCAATGAAAAATTTGAGGCTCGGGCTCACTTTTCTCGCGAGACTCGCTACAGGCAAAGAAACTTTTTTTAAAACTTTATCACAATACGATTGAGCGCACATTCCGATGCTCTTTGCGATAATCTGATATTGTTCGAGGCACTCGATCGATACAGTTCTTTATCGATATCATTGTCCACGACGGAGAAAAAACGATTATGATTTTTAGCCCAATGTTTGGTGTTCACAAAATAAATGAAAACAAATTGCGCAAATTTTTTATTTTTTTAATTAAATAACTGAATTATTTATCGTTGATTTAATCGAGTCGTTTCAACGTTCGCTTCTGAGACGATAATAACGCCTCGAGGTCCCGTGTTTTTCAACGGAAGTGCACAATTAAATTCATCAATTAAACTAACGTCGTTTTATTCTTTCGAGGGATCCAATCGATTCGTTCACTTTTCCTCACCACACTATTTTTTTAGCCCCCCAAGTTCCTTAACCTCTCTTAATAAATCTGCGTGTAAATATGGACTAGCAGAAAATTTGTATTCCTCAATGGAATATCGCGAGATCGTCAAATTGTCAATTTATGTTTCTTCTCCGATCCCAGGAAATTTAATGAATAGAGAATTCATGAATGAGAGTATTAAGCTCGAGTTGTGATAAACACGGGGCGCGTGTGTTGCCGGTTGATCAAAGTCGCTGAGCGTACTGGCTTCCTCCTACGGTACACTTGTCGATTTATGTTGGCTCAGGTGGCGGCGAAAGAGGGAGGCATCAGTAGCCGCAGCACCAACAGGGAAACTAGACGGGACGAGAATCGCGAAAGAGCGTGTGAATAAGTCCGAAAGGATACCCATTAAGTATTGTGTAGGCAGCGATTCGTCAGACTACCTCTTTTTCGCAATTCCATCCCTACTCTCCGCTCTCCATCAACAACCAAGTTCACGGCTTTCTGTTATTCACTGTAAATTCCTCCCGAGCTCTGCTAATTTTTGCACAAATCGCGCGAACATTAAACAAAGAGAAAGAGAAATTTTAGTTTTTTTTTTTATTTCATTTTTGACATTTTATGAGTTTACGTAATTTACGATGTTTAGGCAGGCTCGATTGTCGCACGTATAAATGGCAATTCTGACATATTCCCATAAGGAATTAAATGGGCACACAGTAGCCAAAATTAGTGTCACAGTTTCGCTAATTTTTTGTTGTCCACATTCACATTTATTGTTAATTAAAAATGACAAAACGTTGCGCCAATAAAACTGAAAGAATTGCGTCGAGAAAAAAAATGCTCGGGCCGTAAATTTTTTTTTAATTCTATTCGCGTAGTTCCCAAAAATTCGAGGCCTAATTATTTCGAAGCAATTCATCGGAAAATTGCAGAGTTTCGAATCCCAAATTTCGTGACAAATTTCCATGGACATCGAGTTTTGGAAATAGAGTGTCAGTCGTTGCCAAAAATGGGATTTTCAAAAATTCTCAATTCCGATAAATATGGCCGAGCGACAGAATAAAAGTGTTTTCGAACTATCGGATTTTTCGACGTCTCTGAGCTGTGCAAGTCCTTGAGGAGACCGTGCTCTAGAGGATTTTTTTCCCGGGACATAAAAAACTTGATTTTTTTTCATATTTTCCTGCAATCGATTGCTCATCGGCAACGAATAATTATGCGATTCGCCTCATCACACGACAATACCGAATCATCAAGAACATAGAAATACTTTGTAGGTGGAGAGATTAGATAATGAAATTTCGAGAGCCTGCGGGGCATAGACCAATCAAGCTAATAGCATTAAATGCTCGAGTTATCGTGGGCTACATTTATAATCATTCGAATGATACGCGACGATAGCTATGATTCGTGTGGGATCAACCATTATTGCATGCAGTAAAACTGGGCCGATTGACTCCGTTAAATTGAAATCAATCTTTGGTAATCGATCTTCGTACTACAAGGAGATTAAAGCTTGTCTTTTTAGTGTCCAACGTACAGGAGAATGAGAAAATACGATTTCTGGAAAATCAACTCCAGCCACGATATTCGACCGTTCCTGGAACGGTACGAATCTCTGGGAGAATATTTTTAGATTTCCCAATCATGAGATCGAAGCGAAAGAGAACGTTTGACGTAGGTTTTCGATCGTGAGACCGTTCTCGGGATGCGGAGAAACACACACACCCCCAACGAAGCTCAAAATTTGCTCATAATCTCTGCTCCGTTTAACTTCGAGTCTATAAATTTGTACACTCGATATGTGTTTGAATAAGACCTGGTAGATATTTTGGTTAAGGAATTTCGAAGCATCTGGTATTGTTGCGTTCTCAGAGGCTAGGCAGACCCCCTCCCTTTTCCCCCTAGTACGTACGATGCATTTAACAGGAGGAAAAAGCTCGACAACATTTCCGTCCACTTTTGGCAACGCAGGATTGTCCAAATTTGTATTTTTTAATCGAGTTTCTCCAGGAACGAACGATCTTTTTTGTCGAGCACAGACGTTCAAAAACGTTGAAGTTATTTCCTCCAATTCTCTTCTTCATTGGTCTGATTTTTCTAGTAGTAGTAATTTTTCTCATTTTTCTCATTTTTCTAATCTTTCTAATTTTTCTAATTTTTCTACTTTTTCTAATTTGGTCTAAATGTTTGGAGAATTGCCTCTAAGCTTTCTACATTTAAGGGATAGGGTTTTGTTTACACAGTGTTATATAATTTTCCGTTTTGCCTTTGAGCTGGTATTTCCTGATGTTGTACTTTTTTTTTTCTACGAACATTGCCAGTTCCCTATTTTCTTTCGCGGCTCAAGCTGATGACCAGGGCACAAAGCTGATGTTTTAAAAGGGAATTGCAGCGATGACTCCCCCGATCGAAAAATCTGCATTGCCACATGGTTAATCTTTCATTTCTACGATTTCGTAGTAACGATCCCATCGTTTTCGGATGACGTGTCGAAGGGAATGCGAAAAAAGTGATTACTCTTGATTTTGTTTCGTTGTTCTGAATGATAAAGGCCTGTAGAGATATTTGAGGAACGTAAAGGAATTCCTATATAAGTGGGTCATAGATTTTCGTTGGAATTTGCGATACTCCTATTTCTTTCCGGTCTTCCTCGATCCGGATCTCTAATCTCGGTGTAGTCGATTACTCACTTCGGGAAACTCCGGAAATGAGAATATTGTTGTTGGAGAGATTTGCGTTGAGTATATGAAATGACGAGGAACGAGGGAGATTTGGTCGATATGATTGTAAAGTTATTTCGATCGACGTTGCGGTTATATCGAGCGTCAAGGTGATTGAGAAATATTAACAGGGGTCGATATAATTAATCGTAAGCGATTCTCCGGATTGATCATCATATCAGCGATGGAAAATGAGTGTCTGCCCGTCGTTTACCAACGGTAAATATTGGAGCAGAAGCAGAACCGCTGCTTTTGACTTTTTTGAACTTTGGAACCGACCGAACAGATTATTCTCGGACTGTGAAATTGACTATTTGTTTAATGATTCATAATGATCGATCGATACCACGCCGCCTAACAAATCTCCTCCATTCGTCCGCGAGCGCCCCCTGGCCGTCCCAACATTTGTATAAAATCTCGTAACGAGCCTTTCGAGGATTCGTGATTTCCGGAAATAGTTACGAACGACTTAATAAAACTTGCTGTATCATCGCCACTTCTATATTGACTACGAGAAAAATTTCAACATGCATGCTAATCGGCATTATTTGTTTTATCGCCATTCCCCGTACTTCATCCTACGCCATGTTTTTCTTCCACCAAATATAAAGTATTCTTCCAACTAAAACCTTCAGAAATTCTTCGGGATTCGTGAACGCGCGATACAAAATCATATTATTTTCTCACGTCATGAGAAACATGCTTCCGATCTTATAATTAGCAATTAATTGATGGATCACAGTTATTTACTTCAAAAGTAAAAAGCGACAAGGCTCGACTAGTTCGAGAAAATGATTCAATAAAACAACTTAAAATTGAAATTTTTACTAACTTTTGTTCGATTCCTGCTGTATTATCCATAATTATATTTATAATTTATAATGTAGTAATTATTTTGATTTATAATTTAATTTATTTGTTATTAATCATTTTATTATTATTATTATCAATTGACTCTCGTTCGAGAAAGCGGAATTTCGATATAGCGGGGAGAAAGTATTTCCGATAATAATTTTCTTGAAAAAAAAGATGACAGATCGATCGGTCGAATGCAGCCACGTGTGCAGTTCCTCGATTTTAATTCAGTCTCAAGTGCACAAGCACGTACGACGTTCTCGCGGTAATTGCATTTGTTGATATTATATTTAGCGCATTGAAGGGCACGTTCTCGTGGATTTTGAACAATGGCACTCTTATCAGATGACGTGTCTTTAACTTATGGCGTAAAAATGAAAAACGTGTTATTTGTGAGAGCGAACATATACGAGAAATGTCGTATCGAGTGCCACCGAAAGACGCGGAGTATTTTTATTCATATACATGAGAAACGAATTAATCGCGAGGAAACGTTATCTCAAGAAATAAAACAACGATCAACGTTTGGGAGCACATAAAACGCGATTCTCCTGTGTTATGGTTTCACTACATACAATTCTGTAACAACGTTATTATTTCCGTACTGCGAGCAATATTCTTGTGTCTAATGAAACTTTTTTTTTAAGGCTACGTTTACCTCCAATGGGATTTTACGAGCTCATACTCTATCGCCCGCGTGAAGTCACTTTGCTGTTTCCTTTCTTCCGAGACTCTCCGGAATGTTCCTCGGGAAACTGCGGACTACCAATGGCGTTGGCTATTTTATTTTTTCATTTTTATTAAATTTCAGTTGGTTAGTCTGATCAGAAACTCGGTGCCTACTGCTCGGCGATACGCTCGTCGGGGTTGATTGATGATACGCGATTGACTCGCGAAACTATATATATATATATATATATATATATATATATATATATCACCGTGAAGTCGACTTTTTTCAGTGTGCGGCCGTTTTCGTTAGGAAAAACTTGGATTTAATCATGAATTATAAAAACATAAGGAAGCGGTTGGTTGGTGATTCTTTGGGATCGCTAATTATGGCGAATCGCCCACACGAGCGTTATTCCCATGGGATTCGTAGTCGAACGAAAAAGCATCAATTACAATGAATTATTGTTGAGAGAGGAAAGGTAAGAAATTTTAAAGACGAGCGGTGGCGCCATCTCTCGATCGCGAAGCTGGTCCAGCCTGCGAGGTCTTCCCACAGATGGTGCCTTTGCTCGGTTGTCCACCGCAGTATTAGAATTCGCAATGGCGTCGTTTTTTCCGATATCTCGTTGGCTTTCATTTCTTGAACGCAATTACGCGCTCTTACGAGCTGGTAATGATCTTACAGCATCCAAATCGCAGGAATTACGATACCCAAGCTATTTTTACTCGGTCTCGTACCAATATTCCCGGCGTAGGTTTTCACGTACGGACTCGGACATGAATTCGTCGGGGAATAACGCGTGTCGCAGCGAGACAAATTTCGTCAGTCTATATTTATGCATTTTTCTCTTCAGGCTATGAATTAGGGGATTTTTCAAGCATTTTTTGAAATCCTTTGGACCCGAGGTCTACGTTGATTTTCCAAACATCATTAATTTGACCGTGACAATCGAAAATGTACAGAATTTTCATGCGTGTATTTCGTATGTCGAATGCGTAGCACGCGCTGCTACTTCCCCCGAACAAAATCCACATAAAGAAACCATTGTCGAAATAAATAATACTCACTTTTCATCTGTAGCAATCCATAGTCTTTCGTTTAGTGCTTCGTCAATGTGTGAATTGTCTGCTCAACGAACTACGAAATATTCCAGTTCATTCGAGCCTGCCTACTTGGGCCATGTCGGCAAGGATCGAATCGTTCGACAACTTATTGGAAAAACGATACTGTCATGTTTTTTACGAGCAAGTTTTAGGGTCTTATGTTTACATTCCGATACTCGCGATATCGCGGGAACGAAACTGCGAAGCAGTGAGGTTAGGAGGCGCCATTTTTTCCCTGCAATCACGATGTATTCCATTATTTGTAGCCGAAAAAAGTTATATCCCAAAATCTTTCCCAACCAATAAAACATTTCGACATCCAAATTATTCCGAGATTATTTTCGAAATCGAAGAATCGAACGATCGCGTCAAGAAATATTCTTCTTGCGACGCAAGGATTTCGTGAAAAAAGTGCGAAGCGTATAATCAAGCGACGTATCGTCGCGTCCCCTTGACGCATATTTCGAAAGTGCCGATTCCATACTCGCACGATCGCTACTACCACGTGTAGAACTACTGATTCGTAAACAAGTGAGAGTCAAAAAGGCTCGTGAGTGTAATTCAACGTGTAAAATCATTTTTAATGCGTCCATGTGCATTTTAAACAGTGGTACGTGGTACGTGCCGAGACAAACACACAAACGCGTCCGAGACCCTCATACGTTCCGCCCACACGAATTACTGCGATTGAAAACTCGTTCCCCCATGCACACGCGTGTGTTCTCGTTCGTCAAATCTCTTTTTTTTCGTTGTTTTCGCGTGCAATATGCGTGAATCGCGGTACAACGTTTGTGCACGCTGAAAAGAGGCGCGGCTGCTCGCACGAGAGACGAGAGCCCGCGCGTCTTTTATTCAAGGTAAAACAGACTAACTGTCGTAGCAACAAGTCAAATAAGTCGTATACGTTTCAGACATTTCGAAATGTCCATATTTTACTATTTAATGCAGTAATATGATATATGTAGAGCGACCACGGCATTTCAACACTAGAAGCTTCAAAGCAGTGCACCGAAGCAAAGTATGTATTAGCCATGAATACAAAAGGGATATTATTCCTCGCATATATATGCTTTAACCCTCCGACCCAAACATTATTGCGATTGTGTCCAAGCAGGTCTCCATAACGTGAAAATCGACTGGCAATTTGAAAATCCAAAATTGCTAGCTTTTTCGTTCGTTTTTTTCACCGAGAACTACGAAACGAAAAATATCTATAAACCGACAAACCATGAGATAGTCGTCGGTGGTAGTTTGATAATAGAAAAAATATACGTGCCAGCAGGTTAGACGCACGATGACTCGAGAGATTAGGGTGCCAGACAATGGGCAGGTGACTGCGAGTTTCCTCATTTCTTATCAACAAATTTTCATGCGAATACGCGTCTTTTTGTTGGCGATCGTTTTTGCCTAACTAACGGTCGGTCGATACAAATCGTGAGGAGTCCTAACTACATTTGGGCAGCGAAAATGGAGATTCCGAAACATAAAATTGCTTGGTTGACGTTGTCAACGAAAGTTTCGATCGAAGTATCGATGGAATATCAATTATTCGGGTAAAGCGACGTTCCACCGCAACAAATTAAGCTAATGTGATAAAAAGGTTAGAGAATATAGTATATTTTTAGTCGCATAGGAAAATAACTGAAGCGCGAGTGTAATAATCTACTTGATAGGATACGGTGAAAAAAAATAAATATAAAGCCTTTTCTGCGTCTTCGCGAAGCGCTCTTATTATCGTCGTTCGTTTTGCTCGAGTGCGTCTGCTCGTTGACGTGCCCACAGAGCACACACATAGCCCGGCCTAGATCTCTATTGCTTGTTCATCGGAACTCACGTGCGTGTGTTGAGTTTGCTATTTTTTTGTTTGGTTTTTTTTCTTCTAGTACACCGTAGTCTCTTCATCGTCGACAACGTCGTGGTCGCATACAACGCGAGGTCACTGACGCTTTCTGGTCACGTGACGCGACACACTGGCGCAATCTTGCCAAAATATACGCCGGGAAAGACCGAGAGACCGGAATATTTGAATGAGATTTAATTAGAATTTATAACTCTTGAGAATTTTTATGAAATGCGCTGATTTTTAATTTGGAAGCAGAAAAATGACGATGGGGCGGATTAGCAAAAAGTTTTCTCGAGAATAGATTTTTTCGTCGCGATGCTGACATTTCTCAATAAATCGAAAGGCGAGAAAGAGAGAACAAAAAAGAGAGAGAGAGAGAGAGAGAGAGAGAGAGAGAGAGAGAGAGAGAGAGAGAGAGAGAGAGAGAGAGAGCTTTTCCCCTGTGCTAAGCTCTGGGCCGATGGCGATCGGCGGATATCCGTTTAATTCGTCGTCGCTCCCCTCTCATCAAGCACATACATGTCCTCTCGTACATGTGTGGAGAGTACTTTCCGTGTGCTGCTATTCCGACGGCTTCGTTCGCCGTGTCGGGAGAGCCGGAGAACGAGAGAGAGAAAGAGAGAGCGCAAAAGCAGCGAGTTCTTGTGTGCCGGTGACGCCGGGCGGCGCTTCGGTCGCGGATTTACTCGCGCCCTGCGGCTTATACACGCCGTGAATATATGCTGAATGCGTACATGTGTATAGTACGGGCATATAGATAGTAAACTGTATATACAGGGAGTTGCGCGCGGGAGTTGCGTCGTCGGCGGGTGGACGGGTGGGCGTCGAGAGGAAGGGGGGGGGGATGGCAAAGAGGATCGCGACGGTGAGAGGGGGGTGGGGGCAGCGAAGGCAACGAGAGCCGCGGCCAGTAGCTCCCAGGCAGCGAATCCGCGAGCAACTTCGCGGCTTCGGGTTCAGGGCTAATCGCGAACATTATCAAACACCGCATTATTTATATACATATATACATATATATACATATGAATATGTATATGAATTCATATACATATATATGTAATGTACATACGAACTGGGTCTTTCTTTATATTCAAACTATTTGGCGCACAGTTTAATCGGGCTGAGTTAATTTCAAGGCAAATACAAAATCCCTGTCGAAGAATTAATCTGTAGATCCAAGAGTATCGTTGTCTCACTGAAACATAAAGCGATACTGTTTGAACCGCGGGTCAGCGAACTTCCGTCATCGTGGCATCGGCAGCAGCAGCAGCAGCAGCAGCAGCAACACCAGTGACTACGGAGACGATTCTACACACCTTTATCCCAACATACAGTGCATCATACCTCTCTGCCTACTACGTACGATTGGTACGAGCTGACGATCATTATTAAAGAGTCTCTCGTCGCTCCTTCGCCGTCTCTCTTCTTCGCAGACGCCCAACAAAACTCGATTAGTTAACCTCGTTGCAGAGAACATAAAAAAAAACCAAGTAAAACTTTTGAAGCAGCCGGATTTTATATGGTCGGGGAATTTTTCCTTCACAGTGTTTACCAAGTTTTTCTTTCGTTTTTTGTACAAGAGACAACATCTGATCGGCCGCCATATTTGAAAATATAAGAAACATGTCGAGGACATGGAAGTTTCCGAACTTGGCATCGACCTCTAACCCGCATAAATCGGCGCTACCAGCTCTGGAATATCACGTCGCTTCTGAGTTGGACGAAACGAGATTTTGTCCGAATGTCCGATGGTGAGAGACTCGACGTGATACATGCGGAAAAAAAAACAAACTTATTTACGGAGCCTCCGTATACCGAAGCAAATGGGCTTTATCGTGCGTCGATAGTTTTTCGGTCAAAGGTGTGAAGTGTCAGTGAGGTTTTTTATGTGCGGTCATGTGCGTGTACCAGTCCAATGTTTCGTGCTTCGTAAGCGTGTATATCTATGTGTCCGCAGATAAGCTTTTGTATACGTGGTTGTGAAATCTAAGAAATAAAAGAGAGATAGAAAAAGGTGATTCGCAGGCGCGGTATATAGCATCGGCAAGTCTTGTGTTTTTTTTCTTCGACGAATATTACCAGATTGAATCTCACTGGTCTCGGCCACCGACTGAAAGAGCCTAAAATCGGGGTGGATGGAGTGATGAGCGGGGCCCCTGCAAGGGGCACAGTGCCCCGTCGTCCACGACGCCATCATCATCATCATCAACATAATCATCATCAACACCATCACCATCATCACGACAACAATAACCGAGAGGATGAGCAACCGCTCGAACCTGAGAGTAATTATCCTGATAGAGGTCATTCCAAGGTCAAAGAAGTTAATCGACCCAAGGTGAATCCGATCTTTCTGTGGGCATTGCAACGTGAACAAAGAATCATCGAAGTACGCTGCGAGGATTATGACAAAAGAAATCGCATCAAACTTACGAAAACCGCTCGTGGCTGGCGCTCGATACCACGTACAGCCTCCAATGTATACACCACTCTCCCACCCACCAACGGACACTCTTGTGTCGAACGCGTTTGCGAAAGCCCCGCTGGTGTCGCTTCCCTCTCGTCGGCTACTTCCTCACCAAACTCATCGAGATGGTCACCGGCTACTATTTCGTCATCGAATCTCCCTCCTTGGTCGATATCGTCGACAAGAAGCGGCAGCAGCAGTCGAAGCAGCAGCCATCTAGCGGCCATCTCCTCACCCAGTCAGGAGGGCCCCGAAACAAGCCGAGAACTCGCTCCTGGCGACACTTCATCCATTATCTCAAGATCACGCGTTCAGAGCGACGGCGAATCGATTCACGATTTCGATTATGCTTGCAAACGCAACGCCACCAAAATTCGGCGCGGGGGAAAAAACGCATGTCGCAAGAGACGAAATCGGGATTCGATATGCACAACCGAATCCGATAAATTACCAAAAGCTTTAAACAACGCGACGGAAACGCCGGATGCTCTTTTGTTGAGCGCGTGGAACAACCAGACGGTAAACAATGAAAATAATGAGGAAGATTTGACAAACGTCTTAACGAGGTCCCGCGATACAAACCTCGAAGCAACTAACAATCGCACGAGAACTAACGAGTCCCCCAAGAAACGCAAACACGATAAAAACTTTGAAATCCACAAACGTAAAAAACGTCGGAGAAATTCGGACAGTCTCGATTCAACCGCTGCAGCGGGTCTCTCGGTGATGAGTTCACCGAGGTCCTGGGAACGCTTGATGAACGGCACGAGATTCCTTCACAGCGGACCGCTCGTCGATCAATCGCGGCTTGGACAAGAAAACGACACGGAAGAAGACCGAGCCATTAGAGAACCTGACGAGAAAAATGACGACTCGACGCTACGGGCTAATCATTTTGGATCGATTGATCTCGAAAGAGCCAAGAAAGATCAACATCTTCAGCCAAGAGTCGTCTTAGAACAATTGAGACTTTCTGCATCATCAGACACCGTTACGCGCGTCACGGTTCCCATCTCTCATCACCATGAGATGGAGGAAGAAGTGACGGAGGAGGAGGAAGAGGAGATTGAAGTTCCGGAGGAAAGGCAGCGACAGACTGAAAAGGAATTCAACGACGTAAAGAAATGTAGCCTCGTAGAGTTCGATTCCAAAGACAGAGGACAAAAGAAGACTGCAGCAATGTCCGACAAGTCGGAAATTCGTGATATTCTTAGTATGTTAGATTCTACGGGTTCGCCAGTTTTAGCAACCGATACCCCTGCAGCTCATTTACCGAGTTCACTTGATTCAACGAAAACCAACATTTCCAGCTGCTACGGCAATCGTGATTATGTCAAATTGCCGAACAATCCAGCACGCGAGGGAGTCGAAAAAATTCGGTTGCCGCTCGTCTCATCGCCGACAGTTGGTGGACGATCATCCGCGAAAAATGCAGTCTCGGATGTTCCACAAGGGCGATCCTTATCGGAACAACACGCGAGTAGAGATCTGGTGACACGGTTAACCGGAAGGAGTCTGGTCAATGAGAGACGATGCGATTCCCCCGTAACTGAGAAAGAGCGAATCGTGAATGGGAAAACACTTCGCAAAGAAAATATGAGCGAGAGCGTTGATTCAAGTTTGTCAGAACTTGGCACAAGCTCGGAGATTCTCGAAGCATTGAGAAGCACTCCGGGCCTGTCGGTGTCCGTAACTACAAGGCTGTCTCATCCTAATGAGACGCGTCACGAATCGTCCGAGAACCAACCTCGGCATTCGTACAAACGTCCAACCTCCGCCATTTATCTCGAAAAACTTTTGCCCGGCTCGCCTCAACAGACTCGACAATCGGCTCCACCTACGCCTTGTGCTGGCAGTTCGGACGTAACATGTTCTCAAGAGCCTAGTAACGAACTTACGCTTGAAGCTATTCTGGCAACGCCAACTCGTAACTCCGAGAAATTGAGCGGTCCCGGACTCGCTGCCATCGTCAATCGACTTTCAAACCGTCCGAATCCATCGCGCAGTGCAATAGACAACAATGGGAGAAGAATGGAGCAGAGTTCAAAGGACATAAGACTGGACTGCGTGCCCGGCAATGAAGTGACTTTGTTTGAAAAGAGAGAAAATCGTAAGACCAAAAGTGGAGTCATTACAACGACATCGAGGCGAGTCCTCGAGAAACGTTTGGAACCTTTCGAACGGCATGAAAACTATCCGCATAGGAATCACAAGGCCACCACCAAATCGAAACCCTCAAGGATTGTCCCCCCAGCAAAGCAGCTGCGCCATCTCATGGACAACCCGAAATTCCCAATACCCGATCCCCTTTTGGTGCCGCGTGATCGTTTACCCGCCCTAGCAGCAGCTCCAGCCATAGAAATTCCTAAGCTGCTGGCAGCCCGACCCGAGCTTAGGTTACCCGAGGCGTTGACGCGGCCAGATTTACTCAGGGACCCGGATCTTCTCGTTATATCTTTGGCACATCTCCAGCAAGTTCTTGATCAGGGTGATGGATCTGTCTGTGAATACACGTACCGGCCACCACACCCTATGGCTCTTGGTGACGACGACGAAGAAGAGTTTGTCGAAGAAGACGAGTTCATCGAGCAAGAAGACGTTGACGAGGAGGAAGAAGAAGAGGAAGAGGAGATGGAAGAAGATGAAGTAGACGACATCGAGGACTACGAGGAAGAAGAGGATCAGGATGTTCCGGAACAGAGTCTAAATCTCTATCGCAGCGAGTCCATCGATGCAGCAAGAGTTCGTGGCATAATGGATGAGAAACCGAGAAATCAACGACGTCCACCCAAATTGATAAGCTGCAAACCCATAGGAAGCCTCATGCCCGGCCCCATAGATCTATCCCGTAACTGCGGCATCCGTTCGACTCATCCCAATCGAGCTGGACCTACTCATCCACCTGCATCGCGCCAACCGGACATATCGACGACCCAGTTACCACCTCCGCCATTACTCAGGGTACGCAGTGGCTTGCTCAAACAAGAGTCCGAAGTTTCTTCTACTGAGATCGTCTCACCCTGCGTTCAGGATGATTCACATCTGTGGCATCCGCTTTTCGGAAGGTAATCACGAATTTGCGTTATTATTGAAAATAAATTGTCGCACATTCATTTGAAGGTCAATCACATTTTCAGAGTAATATCCGGCGTGGATTTTTGCATTATCCCGGCGTGTGTGTACTATACTAAATTTCTTGGGATTGACTGAACGGAATTTCTTCAGCCTAGAATCATTATAAAGATAAAAAATCATTGAAAATTCACATCTAACATGAGATTTTTCCACCGAACCGTTTTCCCGTTAAAACGAATTAAAGTTGCTATGACGTCACGAAACGCCTATTTTACTGTAAATAAAAATGCGCGTCAGCTCTCGCGCTAAGATTTTCTTTTAAACTTGCGGTCGAACCGCTACAGCGTCTCTTGATTTTCGAGCGCACCGGTTCTCCAAGGTCGGGTTTACATTTTCTAGGCTTTCAAAAAATGTTAGAAAATTCTCGGTTACTCATTGTAGCGTCTACTCTACGGTCCAGCAGCTGCTTAATCCGAAAATGTAAAACCGTTGTTAATAAAAATTGGAGAATCATTTAAAAAGTAGGAAGAAATGAAATTTTGTTATTTTGAGTGTTGCTTTAAAGAGCCAGAATACACACGTCGGGATAATTGTGCACGCACCACACGTGAAAAAAAAAGAATATTCAGAATATGGGCACTAATCCTTGTGTGCATTGTGGAAAAAAGGATTGGTGACGTTTGTCGTGTTATTTTCCATACGTGTTTAGAGGCTCGCTGGACGCAAGGGTTGCTCTATCGGCGGCTCGGAGAGGGAGAAAAACGGAGGATCGTAACCCTCTCCCAGCCCCCGCTCTTCTCTCCCCTCTGCGTGCAAGTGCGCCCCTTTAAAGGGAATCGATGTGAGCGTGCTTTACGCTGTATGAACGAGAGAGCGAGACAGAACGAGGGAGAGGGAGAGAGCACCTCTTGGCAAGGGAATCGCTCGAAAGCTCGACGTCGGCGCTCCCAATCGATCCGCGTTGCGACGTTGTTGCCTTCTTTCTCTTCTTTTACTACCTCTCCTACTCTACTCTACTCTCTGTACACCAAGTACGACGCTCTAGGCCAATATCACGTTATATTCTCTCTCTCTCTCTCTCTCTCTCTCTCTCTCTCATACGAGGCCTTGAAGATCCCCTGGAATTTCTAAATTCACTGAAATCGTCAATCGAATTCTATTACCATTTTTCCATGAATCGAAATTACAGTCTTTGGTTTGTCCATTTTTTGCAGTCGTCCGAGCGGCCCATAATCGATTTTATTATTTTATTTTATTTTTCCTTAACTATGGCTCTACCCACACGATTTTTCGTCAATTTTTTTAGCCTCAATATATTCCCCTTCGTAATTCGGGCGAGAAATGAAGTTGACAATTGGCCAAATTCACGTGGTCGACTGACATGTAGCTGAAAAAATAATGCGCCTCCGTCAAACGTTAACACCGACTCTATAGAAAAGTTTTAACTTGGATCAATTCGGTCTATGTAATCATGAAAGCGACGACAGTGCATGTACATGGCTGTGGGTATGGGCCAACGTTCACCGTGATTTACCTCTACTCCCCTAGAATCTCTTTGTCTCTCCCTCATGAAAAACAAGCTTCGGAGATGTTGTCGTCTGCTGAAGAAGCAAGAAACATCGCTTCTTGCTTTTCCCTCTCGTTTTCTTTCTCTCTCGCTCTTGATAAAGAAAAGGTGACGCTCGAAGCTCGCAAAGCTGGGACGCGTGCGCGAAAGCTCTCCCCCACGTTCACCTCGATCGATCCTCGTCGCACACACGCCCCGTCCCTAATGTATCTCGCAATCCTAACCAACGAGTGTGTAACTCAACGTTTATACTAATACAATGAGGCCTAAAGAGGTTGCCTTAGTATATATTTATATATGTGAATTGATACACGTATGTACCTCAAAGCCACGTTTGTGCTTTTGCTCTACTCCGCCATCCACCGCCGATACCCGTCTAATACTAATAATATCGTAACGGTTCAACCAACTTGCGCTTCTCCCTCAATGTTCCTCGTTCTATACATATCCATGCCTTTATTTCAGTCTTCTCAGACCTTTTTTCTATTTCCATTCGCTGTTTCATAAGTCTCCATCGTAATTATCAATGTCTCTATTATTTTTGCAATCATCAAACAGTTCGCTTTGTAGCGAAAGTAGTTCCTCGCTGATCGAGTCATTTTTTCGATTCTTGATTACTTTGGCATTTTTAAAGCAACATTTTTCAAGAAATTACGAAAATTCCATGTGCTCGCTCAATCAACATTTCAGCTAGAAAAGTTTTGAGCTCGTAGCGCCATCTTTACCCCATGATTCTCCCTCATATGTTTTTCATACGTCAATGTCTTCTTTTGCGGGGATGAGTGTTCACGAATTGTAACAACTCTATTCGTATAGTTTTTTCCCATCGGCCAGAGCTTCGTGGCGACTCAAACTTTCGATTCTCCATTTATATTTCATATCGCGAGATTGGACGTAGATGGACGTGCACCCGAAGTAAAAACCCACCAAATAACGAACGATGTTGACAAGGCCGGCTAACTTTTTGCCGTGTGCGATCTCGTGCCACAAAAAAAAAAAGGAAATCAGTTATAATTTGAACGAACCGAAAAAACCCACGAAATCTTGTAATTATTTCGTTGTCTCGGGCAGAAAAAATACGTCGACGATAAAAACCAACAAAAAAACGCTCCATATGAACTGCGTACTCTCCACAAAATCGAGCTACGAACACGAATGAGTCATTAAAAAGAAAAAAGTTGCAAAATTCTCTTTCGAAAAGTATATTCAATTTTATTTTCAAATTTCAATAACGTAACTACAAATTAAAAACTAGAAAATGAAGCAATAGTGTTTCATTATCCGACTGTCGCGAAGGGGTATGCAATTCGTCTCACCATTCCCCTTCGCGAGCAACTTTTTAATAACCCCCGTGTACGTGGCTTGAGTGTATCTCATGCAGTGAAACTTTGACTGAAGAAAAAAAAAGCTTTTTCCCCCTGGTCGTTTTCGATTTCTGTTGGAAAGCTCGATCGCGTCCAGGCTCTTTTATTCTCTGTAGAACTGACAAACTTGTGTTTCTGTTGTATTTACATGTATCGTTTATACAATTTTCTTTGCTATGTTCACAGTCAGAAAAGACAAATGCAACAGCATCAGCAAGCGCCGCCACCGCCACAACCGCAGCAACAACAACAAAGTCATCGAACACCCTGGCACAGAACGACTCTGGCATCTTGACCTTCGCACGTGATCGATTTCGACTAAAAGACTCTCGTTGCTCTGGGCGACTGAAAAAAAGAAAAAACTCTAAGTTTTCCGCACGCGTGTTATCGTGAAAAGTGTGCACTGATTCAGTTTCCAATTGCCTCGGGTAAAATATACAGAAAATCCATCCCCTCGCGTTCCCTATAAATAATCAATCGTACTTTGCGCATGGAAATCGTACGGTATTGGAAAACTGGAAAATAACTATCTTCCATATACCTATTCATGATAGAGGTCGATTCGTCATAAAACTTGTTTGCCCTTTTGTTTGTTTTTCTTTGTTTGCGAAAAGTCGTTATTGAAACTTGTGACGGGACTCTAAGTGCAATAAAATACCCGAGTGTGAGGGCGAACTGTGGAAGCTTCGGCGATTTAACACAGAGAGCGAACAATCGAGAGCACCAAAAAATTTTAAACCCATTAGTCGATCTATTTTTTTAAGACGAACACTTTCCGTAACGTCTTTTTTTTTAGCGTTGCAATCTGCGGATTTCAAGCTCTAAAGAACCGCTGAAATGCATTCTAACCCGAAGAATAGTGTCCGTTGTTTCGCTTACGTTAGAGAACAAGTTTTAGTTTCTCCCAATCACTTATTTCGAAACGTCAATTGGCCACGAAAGTAAGAATGTGGGTTAAACGTTTCCGAGGAGAATTTGTACTTTGTTGACAGGGACTGTATCGCCAAAGCTTCTTACAGCGGTGGAGAGAGGGGCGGGCCAGTAGCAGCTGTGGATTATCGAAAAAGAATAAGAAAGAGAGGGAGAGACAGAGAAATATGTTGGTCGTTACGCGATTATTTACACTGCTCCTGCCTTTTTCGCGTGTCTCTTTCCTTGCCGAGCAAAGAAAAAGCTATTTTCTTGTTTGCAGCATGCGTCCTCGGCCAATTTTGTGGCTTAGAATCCACCGCAAAGTCAGACGAAGGATATGGGGAGGAAAAATACAAGTTTGGATATCGCGCGCGGGCCCGAGTAAACGAGCAAAGTGTATCGATTACACTATCGCTATTGACCGATCACAGGAACCCCCTGAACACCTAATCCTCTTCCTCTTCCTCCGAAATCTGATCTATTCGTTTATTTTTTGCATAAATACATATTGCAGAAATTGTTACTGTTAATTTGAGACTTATATTCACCGAAAACGCTAAATTTTTACGGGGACAGTGCAACATTTGTTTAAACTATGAAATTATTATTATTATTATTATCGTAAATAACAAACACCGCGAATCGTGTTGCACGAAAAATTGAGAGACTTGTGGCTATGCATTTGTAATTTAGGTGCTATTCGTTGGTAGTTTGACAAGGAAAAAGGAATAAATAGTTGAAGTATAAGAAAAAATTTGGCAAGCCCGTGCTAGATGAGAAATTGAAGAGAAAAAACTAAATAAATAAAAATGTAAATTTGCGGGTGTCCTCGTGCGTGTGGCAACCCGAATAAATCGTTGTAGATAGACTTCACGATAGCTAGGCAAAATGTTTTATATTTATATACCTTGCATTAAATATATATACGTACGTATGTATATAGAAATATAGATGTATGTATATTTCGATTCGAATGAATTAATATCGATAACTAATTTGAATTATAAAAGATTTAGGAAAAGTAGCGACTGGTAGATGTTATATAATAATCTTATAACGTCTGTGACTAAATAGCTGTCTTATCACAGCTGGAAAAATATAAGACCGAGAGAATTATTCGTGCGGGGTATTCCACGTTCACGTGATCCTTACTCACACAAACACATTTTATTTTCCATTATTTTTTTCAACGCTGCTTTGGAAGAATGAATAGGAATACAGTCCGTTCGATTTTTTCTAAATTTATCTCCTTTGACCTCGACGATGTAACCTCAAAATCGAATGCCCCGCGTTAATTTATTACTAGCATCATGTACATCCGTCATTTTCGATTCGACTGTACTGGAATAACCTTAATAACATTGTACCACCCGGAGAAACATCCACCAATGACAGACGCGTCTTCGCGTGGTTTTATACGTTTTAGACACTTTTCTCATCGACCATAATACAAAGAAAAACTCGCAAGTGAACGAACGACGCGCGGTCGAGTGTGTCGTCGCAATTCATCCGCGTAAGCCTCGAGACTCGCATTACACAAAATTTATATCTTTTAAAACTTATATAAATCAAAGCGTTTTTAGGCGATCTGTACTGTATGGATGATATATATCTTATACATCCATATATATATATGTATATACTTATAAAAACGTATATAGATATATATATATGTATATCACGAACTTATATGAAATATTCTCTGTAAATATACAAAAGACAGATGCAGTGAAATCAATGACGATTTTTCAGAAAACGATTATTTCTTTATTCACACGTCGTGACCATTTCTTCTGGGACCATTTAATTGTCGTTATTACTCCTACGTATCTTTTTTTATATTTTTTACATTTTTCACCGTTGCCAAGTCTGGTTATCGTATTTTTAATTGTAGCAGCCCAGCTGAAGTTTACTGTGAAAAATAAATAATTTTTCTAGTACGTCGAATATTTAAATGGGAAAATTTTTCGATTCAAATGGCATTCTGTTTGATATTTCTCGAGATTTTTTTTTTAATTTGCGAGTCAGTAATGGAAGCCGGAATTTATAACAGCAGAGTACTCCCTTGACTGGTTGACGATAAACTTCACCGCGTCGTGACAAGGTGACAAGCGATACGACGGACGACTTTTCCAACATGAGGTGACTTATCGAGTGACTACTCGGACGGTAAAACAAATCGGGGTGATTTGATGCTCGAGTATGCCTGTAAGGATGATGAGGCAATAAGGTGAGCGACAGAATGAGTTATTTCGTAAGAATTGTTTGTTTGAAATCGATCCTGACAAGAAGGTTCTCAGTATTTTTGTAAACAACACGTCGTAGCGTTCGTCTTCGTGCGATTGAGCTGCCATATTCGTAGCTGTGGCGGGAAAATATACTACACACTCGCACACTGTTGAAACAAAAATCCGCGAATCTATTCCAAGTCGAAGTTGTGACTTTCGCTCCAGGAATTTACGAAAATTGTCGATTTTTCAAGACACTCAACTTGCTATTCTTTTGAATGCCTCTTTACGAATGCAAGAACGCGTGGATTCTTCTAGGAAAGTTGGACTTTTCAATGTTCGAATTGATACCTCGCGGTCGGAAGGAGAACGACAGCAGGTTAAAATGACCAAAACCTTCAAAATTTACGACGGGCGCTGTGAGCAGCGGCGGAGTAGAGTGAATTCTGGGTATAGAGGTCACTAGCCTCAGTATGAGAGTTTCTTTCGCGATGGGCGCATGTCATATAGCGTTTTCGTAATTTTTCGTCCGAACGTTGAAATTCATCGCCAATCATTAGCGCTGAATGTGTTTTTGTATGATAATATGTGAGAAGAAGCCGTGGAGTAGTGAATTTGTTTTTTTTTTCTCAAATCTCATTCAGTGTAGTAAAGAAAACCATGATAATTATATTTTATGGTTATGGAACGAATTTTCGCGTGTGACGCAGATAGAGTTGCATTGCGCGCTCCTCAGACCGGCCTCTGGAACGAATTAACCAGCTTTGGTTAGTTTCTCCTCCATCAACGATCTTTTCACTCAAAAACCGAGTTCGACGCCTCGTTTTTCGTGTCAGCCGCCGCAAATTTCCCCGCGACATACCGAAATTCGCTGTGTTTTTTTTCTACCGAGTTGCTACCGTCAAAAGTGCATCGCGAATCTCCAAGGGAGCGAGAGAGAGAGAGAGAGACAGAAAGTAAAAAAGTGAGGTTATGCGAGGCTCCGCGATCGCGATAAACTTTTGCGAAATATCTCGTTTCCCTTGAATTCGGTGTGATGCTCGAACACGAGACTCGCGGATAACCAAAAACATTAAAAACTAAAGGAACAGTTGACCGAAAAAAATCAATAATTCTTCTCAAAATATACTCGAAATCCCATTTTTTTTACATTTTTATGGATTTTGTCGGAAAACCTTGAGTCGCCGAATCGCGAATCTTGATTTTACACTCTCTTCATCCCAAAAATCAAAAAATCATCAAAAAAAACTTGTTTTCCGTACATTTTTCGTTAAAAGCGAAAGCGCCGACTTGAAAGTTTGCAAATTCGTGAAAGTTCTCGCAGTGAGAGCACATTGACAATTGCTTATTATTGCAGCACCCAATTAGAAATGTAATTGGTAAACTACTGTAAAAACAAGAGCTCCGCAGGGAGAGACCGAGTGTAAAAATCATTGCAAACAGTTATTGCCCTGGCATACTCGATAATTACTAATTTAATTCTTCAAACTTTTTTTCAATAAAAGACTTGGAATTATAAAGAAAACAGTGTGAAGCAAGACAACAACAAACAAAAACTTTTAACAGTGTGTGTGAACGAAAGTCCAAGAAGGAGCGAGCGGCCGCAAGAAAATAAATGATTAACGATGATTTTTTAATCATCGAACGAAGTGGCACGTACAGATCGATCAAAATAGTGACGATTTCAATTATTCCAAACAAATTAATCGTAATTTCGCCCGAGAACTTTCGGCCCCTTACCACCGTCGGAAAACACAGCGATCTTCTTTACCGGTCGGGCTGGCTTATCGACCGAGTCTCGCGTGTTTTTGGTTGACGAAAAATTCTGGTTTTTCGCTGCTCGCTGGGGTCAATCTTCTCGGTACCGGTAAGGTGGATGTCCGCGACAAAAAATAGTCGTTATGACGACGACCATTTCTCTGAATTCTCTATAGACTTGAATATCCGCGGGGACGAAAAAAAAATCTTAAAAAAATGGAAGTTGAAACGAAAAATTTGGAGAATGTGAAGAAAGTTTGCGAGGATTCGAAAATAGTCGGGAACCCATCGGATCAGATCGATCCCGTGGTCATGAGCGGGCAAGAAATTGGCGAAATTGCCGCCGAACCCGAAAAGAAGGATTCGGGTTCGGCGCACGACGTCAGCCCGGACAAGTCAAAAACTTGTGAGACGAAAGAAATTTCTGATGATGGGAATTCCACTCGATCGAAGGACGCGACGAAAACTTGTCCTAGTGCTTGCAGCGAATCTCAAAAATCCACCCCAGCATCGGAAACAACGTCAGGAAAATCTCCGGCGAGCATAAAAACGAATAACAGCGAAGGTCAGAAAGTTGCGGACGATGCTGAGGCTCCGAAAACCTCGGAGGAGGTCTCCGAGGAGCCGGCGAACGCGGAGATGAAAGGAGAGTCGTTGGCGGCGGAATCGGTTCCGGAAAAAACGCCGAAAAGCCCAAAATCATCGATAGAATCCGCGAAACTCGATAGTCCGAAGAAAATGGAGGTCGAAGAGTCTGCCGGGTATTCGGCGCCACCAAAATCACGCGGCACGGCAGCTCCGGACACAAGGATCGCCGAGGAACCCCAGGAAGAAGACCTTGAGAACGGACAGGACGAGGAAGAGGACGACGAGGTCGTGGAGCACGAGGATGAATCTTCCGGTCACATGGTCGATCCACCGGAAGTCGGAATCGTCGGGCCACCCACCGCAGTACGCGACATCGTCAATGACGAGGAGCTCGGCACCGCAGAATCGTCCTCGTTGCCGAGTGACACGAAAAACAACGAGACAACAAAGAGCAACAATAATCGGGCACCGGATGTAGCGGAATGGATCGAGCGCTCCCGGCTGACGAACGACGCCAAGGAGAAAAACGCCGCTGCGAACAACAAACCGGCGAGCAAACGGAGAAAGAAAAGTCCAATCGATCTTGGCGCTCCGGGCGGTTCACGAAAATCCCAAAAAATCGTCACCAGCATCATAAGGCGAAGCATCAAATGGTGAGTCAATCCAACCCGTTTATCCCATCGATTCGATCCTCAAACTCCTCTCTGTATGAATATTGTGTACTCGTGAATTTCGCTCGACGAGAGTTTAACGCCCGAGAGGGGAACCCACAGCCCGCGATGGACCCTCGAGGTCCATTTAGCGATCCACCCCAATGTTTTGCGAGAGTGTATACGTGGCTCTCTGCTGCGATTGTGTGCTCGCCGAAAAAGCCTGCGAGCTGTGTCGGGGTATCCAAGGACAAGCCAGAGAAAAACCAACGTACAGTTTCCATTTTCTCCAATATTTACGCTCTTGGAAAATCCAAATTTAACTTGGACGATTATTTCAATCGTGCCAGGATTATTAATCAAGCTTACCTCTTGCTTGATCAACCGCCCTAAGATCCGAGCCAACTTTACAGAGTTCGAGGCTTTTGGCCCTCGATTATGAGCCGGAAGTTTGCATCGACGCAATGCCCCGAAATGAAAAAAGAAAAAATGACTCGTCACTTTTTTATTTTACAAAATCATTCGTGAGGTCCAAAAAAGGCAAGAGGCAAATAAAGAAAACAACAATTTCGAAAGAAAAGTGACGAATCGTTGATTCTTTTTTTTTTTTCTCAATTCGTGGCAATGCGTCGATGCAAACTTCAGAAGAATGGATAAAAAAAAGAATTTTTGTTTGGGCCTTAACGTCGGGAACTCGGCGAAAAAGAGTCAAACCAGTTGTGGAAAATGGTGGAATCGAACGAGAGTTACGACCAAGGTGAGGAGATGTGAGTAATGGCGACAAAATCGATAGCAATTGATGCGTCAAGTTGATACGGTGGTCGGTGTCGAGTCATGCTAGAGTATAAGCCGATGACGAAGAAACGGTTTGAGTTGAGATGGTAAAGGGAAGACGTAATTACTCCGATTACCCGATGACCCTCGTAGCTCCGTTGGCGCTGGAGAGAAGGCTGCGGAGTATACGAGGGTGATCCACGAGAACGGTACCATAGAAACGGTACCAGCGTGAGCGTACGGTGCATGGGCGAGGCTGAGAGTCAAGCGAGAAAGAGAAAGCGACACGCGCGAATATATATATATATATATAGGCGTGTGGTTGTATATATTTATGTATGAGGATATAGGCATATGGGGGAAGACGCGCGCGAAGGGTTCGTTACGCAGTGCGTAGAGCATCAGTATCGCGTCACGTCGGTACCAAGAGATTTTTCTCCTTTCTCTATATTTTTCGCTCTCACTCTCGGCCTCGTTCGTTCTCCCCTGCGCCCTGAGGAGCGAATAATCCGGGCTTCACTGCTTCTCTCCCTCGCGCATTGCGTGGGCTCCCTTGTTGCGAGATCGGTCCCTCGGTCGTGTACTTTGCCCCAGGCTGCGCGAGAAATTAGACAGCGAGAGAGAGAGAAAGAAAAAAGGAGGAGAGACTGCGCCACGTTCAGCAACAGCTCGTCTCCTCTTCTTCTTCTTCTTCTCCTCCACCGTCTCGCTTTGTCCTCGCTTCAACGTGGTCCCGCGCTCTGCCAGTGACGCGAAGAGTCCAAGACGCTTCTTCAGGATGTTATCTGCTGAATAAGAACCGCGTGACCAGATGTCGAGGGCCTTTCACGTGGTCCAACGAGAGTCTGCCCCGAGATCTTTTGGTAAAACGAGCACCGGGAAGCGGGGCTTCGACCGAGACGGTTTTAACGTGATCGAAATACTAAGGGCCTTTGGGATTTTCGGTTTTTCGAATATAACCAACGCCCTGACATTTTTTTTCCCCAATCGATTTCTTTCCCGCTAGACAACTAAATAGGGGCATTTTTTTTGACGCACGTGCTCCTGGCAATTCCATTCTCCGAGAGCCTCGAGAAAAATATATATTGCTTAAGAACCGAGGGGCAAATTGTGATGTTATTTTGATCGGCATCTCTTATGAATCCTCGAAATTGGCCCATGGTGAGATCCAATTTTAGACGACCAATTTCGGGCAACGTTGATTCGACGTTGCCAAGTGCGTCCTCCATTCATCATCGTCTCTCGTTTTACTCACCACCGACGACATTATTTCTCACAACTTGACAATTTTCACCATTTTTCTTTGCCAAATTCCAGCTAAAATAACGATCGAGATTATTGAAAAAGAATAACCGCTTACCCATATTTAGTTGGTCCCTTATTTAAATCTCTCTTGGTTAGCCAGAGCGACCAGGCCGCACGGTCGAGCCGGGAATTTTTCGAAAGCACAGGTATACGCGAGAGAGCATCGAAGGTCAGCAACGAGGGTTCCACCTGAAAAGCCAGCTGTAGTAGAATCGAAAAGCAAAAATACCTGAAATCTTTTGCGAAAGGGAGAGGGAGAGAGAGAGAGAGAGAGAGAGTGATCCCCGAACCTGCCTTTCTCCTCTGTCAGTGCTGAATGAGCAAGAAAGAGAAGGAAAGAACTGGCCGCATGCAGATGTTTCATCTACCGGTTCCGGTGAATTTTCGTCATCATCCATAAATACGATGGTATCGAAAGACACAGATGTGCTTACAGAGACATGGATACACGGAAACGTAAATATAGAGAGAAAAAAAAACTATCAAGGCTTCGCGGGTAATGGCGAACGATCGATTTCCCCCTCGATCTTACCAAGGCTTCTGGAGTACGAGAGAGGTCCCCGAGGTCATAGAACGCGCCAAGTCGCAAGCGCATCTCTCTGTCGCCTGTATTCAGCCCAAATATATCCAGACTGAGGAATTGGTATAGAAGGGAGCGAAAGAGATAAAAAGAGAGAGAGAGAGAGAGAGAGAGAAAATGATGAAAGATTGAGAGCAAGGGAGACTCGGTAACGGTGAACTCGATATTACTCTACGTTGTCGCCTTCCACCCGGTTCTTCTTTGGTATCTCCTCGAGCCGGAGGGGGTAGATTGTATTTTTCCCCTCGGTTCGATGTAACGAGAATTTTTTCGTATAATCCGCGTGTGCGAGCCTGCGAGAGGCAAAAGTGAGAGAACAGGCAACAAGCTCTCTCCGCGCACGTAGCCAGCACGAGAGAAGAGGCGAGAGAGAGAGAGAGAGAGAGAGCCAGGCAAACCCAAGCACGTCAGGCAAACCAGGGGTTGGCTTGGACTTGTGCACACGGGATGGCGGGTATTGATCCTACTCCGAACGCAGTGTGGGGTAGCAGCCGGGAACCCCACCTCAAGGATGAAGGGAATCCCTCCCTTTGCCTTCGTACATAACACACAGACACACGCATCAACTGACTAATGCTCTCCTCTCTCTCGGACACCCTTCTTCGCGCTTACCGCATCTTCCTACAACCGTCCCATACAACCGTAATAACCATATAGCTCAAGAGAAAGAGACAGAGATCACCGAGCCAGGCCAAACAGATCGCAAGACGGAGAAAGATAAAGATGGGACCGGTGCTGCTGTTACCATATGCACATGTCTATCGTCGGAGAAGAGCGAAAGAGAAAGAGAGACGAACCTAAATCTGGGTACCACGTGAACCGCGATGTGCTGCTTGCCCCTTCAGTCAGGGACAGAGAGAGGGAGGAAGAGAGAGAGAGGAGGGTGTAAAAAGCATGAGAGATGGTTTCAAACAGAACCCTTCGTACACCAAAGAGACCAACCCCTCGATATCTATTCGTTACCACTTGGTTTCGCCCCAAGCAGCGAGTCCACCAAAGTCCAAAAATAAAAACTCGAATGAAAATTGTGATCGAGAGAAGAAAATTAAAGTTTGCTACCAAGGAGAGCGAGTCTGGTCTCCACAAGTCTGATGAATTGTTCTCCAGCTTGGTGAGCCTGGTTCCGCGTGAGAAAATGATCCTCCGTTCCGTACCTGAGCTCTCGAGCCAGGTACGAAATTCTCCACTGCCACTGAGTGACCGTTCGCTCAAATATACTAACCAGCAATAATCTCGATGCGAGCGTTTCTCCGAGACACGGAGTGACCGTTCCATAAAATTCCACAGCCCGGCCAACCGGAAATACGGGACGGATGGTCTCTTCTGTTGAAACATTATTTCTAAAATGCTCGAAATTGCCTTAATCGTATTTTTAGGATATAAAAAATCGACCAAACGCCCCCGGCGATTAATCAAAACACACCCTGGACGCGGGCTCCTACAAATTCCTTGTGCATCGTTTTCAACGAAGCTTTACCGAGGCAGAGAGCAAGAGAGAGAAAGAATTTCTGTAAAACCCCCTCCCCCGGGAACGACGCTAGATAGCTCTAATTGAAGAGAGTGGATTATATCATTAGGAATAAAAAGGTCAACGGTCCGAGTGAGACGGAGAGGCAGCTGCGTGTTGGTAGCGAGCTCAAGCCAGAGCAACACACCCGCACCGGATGACGGCTTAGTGCTGGTCATATCGTGCTGGCCTCTTTTGTACGATGCTCGCGATCCATCGCAACACATGACACATAGATACGTACAGCCGCGAAATAAAGAGCGCGCGGGAGGAGAGAAGAGGAGAAAAAAAATGAAAGGAGAGAGCATGCGAGAGTGGGAAGAGATGAGAGTGCTCGAGGTCCGATATCTCCGAGAGAAAGAAGAGCGAGCTCGTCGAACTTTGGGTTCTGGCATCAGCAGCCATGGCGATTTGGTAACCCAAGCTGTCGCTAGATCGAGAGAGATGACTAATATCAGGCGCAGCACCAAACGATAGAGAAAGCAGAAGCAGCGAAGGATTAAAGGGAGCGAGAAAGAAGACACAAAGCCCGCGCGAGGGGGTACGCGAAGAATCGTTCCCGGGAAACGAAGAGCCTTCTTCTCTCTTTCTCTCACTCGCAGCTCTTTCCCTTTCTCCTTTTTCACTCGCCATCGGCCGCCGAGCGAACAGCCAAGAAAACGTAACACGAGATATGTGCAGCTCTCGGCGTACCCAAGTTCCTGCTCAAAACATTTCTACAGCCTTGGTACCCGGGCCTGAAAAGCCCAGACGGACTCTATCCACTCTCCAAATCTCTTTTTAATGAGCAGAGAAAGCAGAGAAAAATTCTGCTTTATTCCAACGCGACTATCGCAGCGACTAATGAGACAAACATTACGAGCCCCATTTGTTCCCTAAATCCGCCTGGATTCTAATCACTTTCGTTACATTTTTTCAAACGAACGTCAAGCAAGAATTTTGCCGAAAAATCAACGTTAATCGTTTCCAAGTTTTATTGCCCCGTAGGGAATTATTCAATTCCTCACTCACTGTAATCGTGAACCTCGTAAAGGAAATTGGAGCTCCTGCTGAGCGTCCTTGATGGTTTCATCGAGAACTCAAGTTACAGAGACCGCCTCGATCTTACAGCCGACCTTAAAAATCCACACCGAACCGAAAATGGCCGCCCAGAAACCTAGCAGCTCATATTTGGTCTCCGATTAAACGTTCTCCGTGTCGCAGCTTTTTTTCCGGTGAGGAGCGTCCATTGCAAACGTTAAAAACAATGAAGCGAATATCTCGAGTTGCGAATGGGCAGTATATCGAAAACTCATTGTGCCAGGAAAGTTGACGTCGGGTGAACAGTCATTTGCAGACGTAGATGATTAAACGTGGTAGCTCAAAAGGGAGAACCGGTTCGAGAAGGATAAGGGCGAGCCTGGAATAGGGAGAGCGAGAGAGAGGAGGGTAGTTTTGGTCGCGTCGTTGGAAGACCACGTCGGGCCGAGGGGTGGTTGAGCCCCCGAAGGAATGAGTACAACATCGTGCTGGAGAGCACAACGTGACCTCTCTCTCTCTCTCTCTCTCTCTTTCTCTCTTGCTCTGTCCCTCGCTCCCTTCAGCCTGTTGGGCTTCCTACCGCCCTCTTTTGCCGAGTTTCTCCCCTTCCCCAATTTTCGTCTCCTCCTATGGAGAACGTTGATTGGTTCACCAGTTGCCAGAGCAGCAGACACGAGAGGCTTCACCGCGTTTCACGCAGCTGCCCCTGCTTGTGGTGTGTGCCCTCTTCCGCTCGCCAGCATGATCCACAGACTCCGCGGACCAAAATTCCCCCTCAGCTCTCTTCTCGAGTTGGCTCTTCCTTTCTCTCTTTCTCGCTCACGCTCTTTCAACAGTTTGCATGTAAACTGGCGGGAGCGCGTGGCTCCCACGAGGTCCGCGAACCTCCGCGCGGACTCTTTCCTCATTTTTCAGCGCTCATTTTTTTCACCATGTTGCTGCCTTAATAATACGTACAATTAGTCACAGCGCGTTTTACATTTTCCATTTTTTTCTCCGGCCACATTAATTCATTGAAAACGTTGACGTTTTCCAACATTTCTATACGAATCGTAATTTTCCAATGTCCTAGCAAAAGTTCATCATCATCATAGGTCTTCACATATAAAAAAAATGTTCGTCAAATTTTCATAAAAATCGCTTATAAAAATGAGACGCGGCATCAACGTAAGAATAAATATTTACACACGAGAGTCCGTAGGCGCAGCGTATATCGTCGTGTGTTCGAATAATCTTTCTTTCCCTCTCTCTCTCTTTCCGAGTAGCGTGAAGAATGCTCACCACAGCCGTTGAACGATAAACGTGGTCGAGGATCGCGATAACGGGCGAGCGAAATGGTTCGTTTGTTGGTCTGAACGAGCGATCGTTGCGCGTACCGCCGTTGGTAAGAAAATCGAGATCAAGGAAAGAAAAAAAAAGGCGTCTCCTCGAGTAGGTATGAAATAACGAAAGAATAATAAAAAGAGAAGAATTTAAAGGCAAGAAAAATGGGAACGCGCGACGACGTGTACCAGCATCTCCTCGTAGGGAGACGCCGCCACGTGTTCTCCAACGTGCGTTCTGCTTTTCGTAATCTAATCTACGACATCGAGCATCTTAAAATGTATAACGACACACATTTGTACATAAATATGAGAGTGCATTCATTCATGTAGGTTCGGAGAGACGTTGAATTGGATAAAAATACTTATTAACATTGCTCAGCGCTGCGGGAGTCATTGTGAAGCAGAAAGAACGAGAGACCGAGAATGAACGAGGCAAAAGTCCTCTTGGACGTATACACAGGCACAGAAACACGTATTAAAACATCGGTGCAAACAAAGAAAGCCCCGAAAAGAGAGAGAGAGAGAGAGAGAGAGAGAGAGAAAGAAAGAAAGATGTATCAAGCCCACGCACACGAAGAGAAACGTTCGTACTTTTTCGACAGCTCTCGTCACTGATATTCCTCCCTCTTCCGTTCGCGTTCCCCTACTTTTCTGTACGAATTTCAAGCGTGCAGACACTCTTACCGGGGTTTTGTTGAAATAGGAGAGTAGACCGATGATCCTCGTGGTTCCTGTTGTCGTTCGCTTCCCTCTTCCCCCTCCCTTTACCTTTACCCTCTCTTTCTGGCTGGTTGATCGTTCGCTACCCTCTATAGTTTGCTTCTCTCTCGAAGCAGGCGCGCGCGCGCGCGCATGGTTGCGCACAGGGCGTCGGCATTGTCGGTTGGTACCGATGTCCTTTCGACCTCTCTCCCTCGATGATCGCGCGTTTTGCGCTCTCCGTAACTTCCGTCGTGTGCTGCCGTTGTGCCAGAGCCTCGCTCGTCGTGTCGGCTGCGCGCAGCCACAAACGCCGCTGCCGCTGCCGTCGCCGCCCCTCGTCTTCTTCGACGTTCTTCTCCCTCTCACGCACGCAGGGACTCTCTCACTCTGTAGTTCTCCTCCAGAGCGCTCCCTTGTACGTTTCCCCGCCCCCCTTTCCCCCTCTCACCCTGTCGAGCGCTCTCTGAATGTCGTTGAGCGACGTCAGTGCATCGTTCACCGTACGCCCAAGGACACGTCGCTCTCGTCATCGTCGCCGTCCTCTTCGTCGCGACTTTCGGAACAAACGACCAAACATTTTTCTACCAAATATTCCCATCCGCTGCCTTGCAAACCAAGGCAAACTTCATCTCGTGCTTTTTTTCACTTCGCTGTGACAGTCGTGCTTTTCAAACACGTGCGACGACCTTTTTTTTATTTCCGAGCCAATATTATTTGCCCGTTTTTTCCTTTTCAACTACGAGTTTTGGCGTGCACGGTGCGATCGCGGTCAGGCCGATGAAGTAACAACGTTTGTGCGCGATTGGCTTTTCGCCGGGGAATCACTTTCGACCGTGAAAAACAAAACACGTGCCAGTGAGCAGTGATACACGAGAGAACGGATATAGGTGTACACATTCGCGTCAATCTATATATATATCTGTGTATTTTCGCTTCCAGCGGATCCCTCTCGGTATTGTAGTTCCTCGTTTTGTCGTCTCTCCGTCGATCCGTCGAGAACCGGACGTGCGCGCGCTCTGCAAAACCACGAGAGCGCTACTATCGCGACTCCCCTTCGGTCCCTCTCTCGCTCTCGCTCTCTCTCTCTCTATCTTTTCGTCCGCTACGTCAGTGCATCGTTGCTTCTCTTTCTTTCGAGCGTCCGATCCAAGGACACGATAGCGCCCTCTAGCCTACTTAGGTCTTCGTATCATCTGACGCAACTCGTGAACTCTCGAAACCCGGCGAACAAAAACGGATTCATCGAAATAAGCCAGTATACGTTACTGAACACGAAAATCACGAAACAAAGGAATAAAGATGAGGGAGAACGGAGGAACGATGAAAAAAATGTGATACGCACGTGCCCCCTCCCCATCTCCATCGACGACAATAAACAAATGAACTGGATAACGGGGGGAAGTCGAGATATTTCGAACGTCCACCAACATGTGTCTTCTTTGACCTTTCAAACGACCTTGGGATTACACAGTTTGTCACAGAAAGTCCGGAACGTCGTGACGAAAATATAAAATCGTGTGAAATATCGATCTTCGCACTGTGGGATTCTCCAACGAGGGACAGAGCGAGAGAGCCAAGAATACACAAATATCGTGCTCGGGCCAGAAATATTCAGATAAGACAATCCTCCGATAAGATTCTCGCGTATCGGCTCAAACGGACCGAGAACAAAAATCATAATCAGGAGAGAAAGGAAAGCGAAGAAGAGATAGGCGAAAAGCAACCACGCTGCTGGGACCAAGAGAAACGAGTTTGGAGAACGCAACAACACGTGGATGATTCAACGTTCTTCTTCTCGGTCTCTATCTATCTGCGTGCCATACGAGATGAAGCCTAAGGTCTCAAATCAGTATTTCGAAAGCTTAAAAGTGATAGAATCCGAGGCCAAATAAAGATAACCAAGAAAAAACGACATTGTATTGTTTTTTTTCTCCATTATTCGTAATAGTGTGTGAGAAATTTCGAGTATTTTTAATCGACGTTATTTCCCGTAATAATAATCGTATTTCGAAAAAATTCGACAACTTGCGACGAACAGGTGATTTATTATTAAATAGAAAGAAAAAAAACGTGATATCAAGATGCCGCAGTGCGCCGTGGCAACGTGTCGAAACAGTCATCGTCGTACACGCGGTCGACGTATCCGTTATCATCGATTCCCCCAAATACCGGAAGTACGTATGCGCTGGGTACGAGCCTGCGGACGCGTACCGCTCTCCAATGGTGACGTACCCTTTAACATACAAACCGCGCGCATATGCTCGTTGCACTTTAACAACGAGTCCTACGAGAAAGATATCGAGCATTTGGTGCTCGGTTTACCGGCTCGTAGTCGCTTGAGACGCGGCGCAGTGCCAACACTCGGTGTGCCGGTAAACGTTCAGCCGGTAACGAAGATGCTAGTCGAGGACGCTAAACGTTCCTTGCTCAAGGTCGCCCACGCTACTATTATTAAAGAAAGAAAACTAGCCAACGTTGTAGGCGATGATACAACTACGACAACCACTCGTACGACCTTGGAGGATAATTTTTCGCGCGGTAAAAACACCAAGTCTCCCAAGGACATTGACGAGATTTGCGAGAACGATTCTTCTTATCCAAGTGGCGAAACGAACGACGATTCCACTACGAGATATCTCTACGTTCACAACAAGTCTAGCAACAAGCGCGAACGTTCATCCGAGAATTGCAATTTTTATCGGAACAATAAACGCCCTGGTAACGACGCTACCACGATCGAGAGTGCTCGGGATCAATCCAAAATGGCCGATATCGATGTGCTTCTCGCACTCGGCCTGAAACCAGCGCCGCGGTGAGTCTTCTCGAGACTTTTTTCTATTCTTTTTTCATATTTTCTCCGAAATTTTAGGCTTCCACAATATTGCCGATTGCCCTTGAAAAATTTCGTTACTACGTGCAGCGTTTTTTGCAAATATTTTTATTCATCGCGTAACACGAACTGGAAGAAAATGCTTTTTTTTTCTCGGAAAATAGCCGAGAATTTTTTTCCTAGCTATAAATTCCTCAACATCTAACAATTTTTTCTCACTGATAGGAGCGAATAAAAATTACAAACAATCACGTATTCGGTAACATTTTACATAACTTTGCGAAAAGAAAAAAAAATATTGATGGGTCGCCAGGAACCGACGTCCTTGAGGATAGTTATCCACATTTTATTGCCTCTTTCATGTTTTTACACACGGTATGACCTTGAGTCGAGAATTCTTGACCTCTATTTGAATTGCCGAGCGGTAAGATGTCCTCGGACAGCTTGGCTGGAAAAGTGGCATCGGCTGTGCCCGGCACATCTCTATTTACGTTCAAAGTCTATATTTTACATCGCGCTTATGATATATACCGATATTTTCGTTGTGACATGTTTTCTCGGTGTTTTGTTTTTTTCCCATCGTTACGCGTAGGTACTTCGGAACTCGAGGTTTCCACTGGCCTCCTACCGGTAATCGGCCGAGGCTTTTACTCTCGCTTCTACACGTCCCTGCCTATACTTCGTCGTCGTCCGCCCCTCCCCCAACCATAACGTTCTTCTCTTGGTTGTAAGCACGGATCGTAATGATTCGCGCGTTCACCGCGCGTCACCAGCGCCACCTGGCATCTCGCGGAAAGCGAGGTCAACGAAAGGCGACCTCGTCCCCGTGAGGGCGACGCGAGAGCGCGCTGCAACGAAGAGGAGGATGGAAAGCGAGAAAGAGAGAGAGAGAGAAAGAGAGAAGCCTCGACCACTCGCCAAAGCCGGCTTCTAGTAGTCGCGACTAGACTCGGCTAGAATCGCACGGTTCGTCGTTTCTTCCACAACAAAACGTTGTCCATTCCCCGCTTACTATATCACTATCACTTCGAAATTTCCTTTTTCTCGATCGTCACAAAATTTCGTAGCTTTTTCAAGCTGTGCTTTTTTTTTTTCTTACCATACAAAGTCGGTTGTTTTTATTTGATTCTTTTTTTATATGGCTCGAGGCCAATGACCTCCGATGTTTTGTGCAACGAGACAATTTTCCCCCAGTGACCTCTCGCGGTCCCCGTGAACCGTCTTACCTCTGAATATCTTTTTTCTCTTCATCTCCTCGTTTCGATCACTCGGTACACGTCTTTGGCGCACATTGGAAAAAATCGATTTACTGCCTCGAGGTACAACAACTTTTCCTCCATTATTTATCGCATTGAATGCTCAAAAACCTCTCTTCGTTTCAACTTTTGACCGTTTCATGAAACTATGTTATTCTTCTTACATTGTTTACCTGCCGTGCCTGACATTTTCGTCAAGGACTTTTCTCTTGCCTCGCGCTCATAACATTTCAACAACTTTGCCCAATTCTGTTTCAACCTAAACACTCTCATCATCTCGTCTTATTACAATTATTCTTTTTTTACAATCGAAATCCTGATTCAACAGAAATTAACTTTTCACATCTTATTAGTGGGGAAAATGGCGATACTATTGGTAAAATTTCTACAAATGTTAAAAAACCTTTTTTTTCTTCTCATCGGCAATGTGAACAATGGTGATGTTGAGATTTGGAGAAAAAAAAATGCAGAGCATGGCAAAGCTCCCCTCCGGTCTGTTCGGACGATCACTTTCACCGCGGGGTTCTTAGGTTCCCTTTCTCTTTCAACGCGTCCTTTTGCATGTCGTGGAATTGTCGTGAGATTATTTTCTATTTCTCCTTCCATCATTTCGCGTAAAATCGAGTCTCGAAATTATAAAAAAAAGTCGTGAAATTTTATGGATTTTTTGATATGTCAACTGATGCTCGGGACGCAACATTGTTAGTTTGAAATATTTGTTTTGAACAAGTAACACATGGGAGAAACGTTAATTTGTAATTTGTGGTGATGGTAACAACGTATTTCAAGTGCAGTGAACGCAAGCGAGAGCAATGAACTCTCTTCATGAGCTTTCTCTCTTTCGCGCTATCTCTGGTAATTCTTCGTCGCTCTTCGACTCTCCTCAATTCCGTCTCGTTTGCCCTCTCTCGCGACTATAAAACTTTGGAGTTATCCTACCCAGAGTGTGGAGGAGCCACAGGGCTCTCGCGTCTCTCTCCTTCTCTCTTGGCCTCTTGCGCTTTGTCCCTCGTCACGAAGATGGCGAAATGTGTTCCAACCCCACCGAGAACGGTCAACTTCTATTCTAGAGCGTCTGCGAGACGACTCGGCAAAGAGAGACGAGATAAACGGCGGAGAAAAGATTCGATTTGAGCGAGCGAAAATGTGATGATGAACGAACAATTGGGAAATTTTAAAAAATGAAGAAACACTCTCATAGATTGTGAGAAAAAAATTGCCTCGGACACTGCAGCATTTTCGCATTTTTCTTTATCACCTTAATTTCCTCTCATGCGTGCGACTCTTCCATCAAATTTCTTTACCAGTCATTGCCACTGTGAAAACGTGCCTCAGTTTCGCTTTTATCGTAAGAGCCTTGACCTTTCACTACGCTTACCGTTAGTTACTCCGTTTACCCACTACGAGCGTAGTCGAGTCACGTGACTCGCAGGATTTAGCGAGCAAACAGTGCTTCGAATGTGCATATTTTCGTTTCATTACCTTCGTGTCAAGACAAAATTAAAATAAAAATATGACGTCCCGCTCTCATTTACTGCATTTTATGCTTCAGGATTTCGCATTCATGTTCTTACTCGCCTTTTTCATTCCTTCCGTTACGTCCGTCGATGATGACAATTATTTTTCAGTTTCACTGATTTTTAACCATTTTTTTTCGTCCAGCTTGTTATTTTTTATTTGTATGTTTATTTTTTTCAATTAGTAATAATTTTTCGTCGTTTTTTGTTGCAGTTTGAACAAAATGCACGCAGCTGCGGAATACGGAAGTGGCGGAACGAGTGGAAAAAAATTGGAGTCGAGCGAGAAGCGTGAAGAGGATTGTCGAAGTTCACCAAAAGTACCGCAAAGTCGTCAAAACGGTGCTGCGTTGCCGGAAGAAACGGCAACCGCAATGGCGACTTCAGCGAGTCACGTTAATTCGGAGCGTCTTCGTCCGATCGTCAAGAGTGAAAATCACTCGGACGATGAGACCGAGGAACAATCGTCGACCATCGATTCTCAGAGATCTTTGAGACAACGAACTAACGACCAAGTACCTTCGGAATCACGGAGTTTGAGAAAAAAATCACCCCTTAATTCAGCCCGGGGCAGCATCAAAATGGAACGCGAAGGTGCCAGCAGGAAACGTCGCTCCAACGAAGACTCCCTTCATCTGGGACAACAAATGGCTAAAAAAATGTGCTTCGAACAAAGAGAACTATTCATTGACTCGCTCGTTGGAACTTCCGAAAGGGTCAGTGCCGAAGAATTGGCTACCAGAGCCGATAAACTCCGAGCGGAAGTTCAGGTAAAAATTAATTCTTTTTTTCTCCACTGACTAAAATATTTCACGCAAAATCTTGAAAACACGACGAAAATATGGGAAAAAATTAGAGCGAACGACTACACATGAAAAAAAAAGTGAAAATCGCAAAATTTGAATCACATTTGACTTGAATCGGGACACTGAAGTTTCTAACGTTGAGTTGCAACGATGAATCCGTTATTCTATTCATTTTTTGTTCGATTTGAAAAATCATGACAATTTTCGTTCCGATTTTCAATTTTGAGCCCAAAGGAACGTCGTCGCTTTACTATCCTGAAAAAATAATGAATAAGAATCTTGAGATTTGCCTGCGGAAAAAGGGAATTTCGTTGCATTCTGACGATGGGAACTTCACCATCGTATCGATTTCTGATTTGTAGTATTTTTTTTCCAAAAGGCATTGGACGAGCTCGCCCGAGCCAAAGAAATGGAATGGAACGAAATTCTGAGTATGAGAAAATTGAAGGAAGAGGCGTATCTGCGAATCGAAAGGCGTCGACAAGTGGTTGGTTACATGGAAAATAACGGTCAGTTATCGGATAATCTTCCACCGGCGAGTCTGTCGTTGATACCAGATTGGGAATCATCGTCCGGGGTTGGTGCGACGATGGGTGAGAATTCGTCAAAAGGAACGAAGAGCCAAGAGTCATCGGGGGCAGTTAAAGAAGGAAAGGAGGGTATTAGCGAGGAAGTGCGTTTGATCGAGGCTCATGAATCTCAAAAAGCAATTGAAAGTCCTCGGGAAATGTCGCCGGCGCCGGTGAAGAAGGAGAAAACGAGTGCGCAAGCTAAAACGTCAAACAGTGCACAAAAACGCACAGCTTCGCCCAAACAACTCGGCGAAAATGGTCGTAAACAACAGCAACGTAATCAACAACAACAGCAACAACAACAACAACAACAACAACGTCAACAAATGAGCGAACAACAGAATGTAGAGAATCGACAAATCGGGGAAGGACGTCAAGGACCGATTGTCGATGTGCGATCGATTATCGCTGATTATCGTCTACGTCATCCCGAAACGATACCCCGGAGGTACGATAATAATAAAAAAGATAGTGCCGCTCGACCGCGCGAAACGACAACGACGACGAGCACGACGACGACAAATACAAGAACATCCGGATTGATTAATGTTCGCAGGGGTCGGCGAATGAGGAATTCGGTGAATATCGGTCTTGGAGCGGGTGGAGCGATGGTCGAGACGACCCATCACAACGTCGATTCGAGACCTTCCAGTACAGACTCGTGCAAAAGTTCCAATGACCGTACCAACCCCGATAATTCCATGAGCTTCAAGGATGTTCTCGTACAATTCGCTAAATTGAGTCAGCAACAAGGGGAACCGGTCAAAACTCCTCAAAATTATCCGGACGTTACTCTACATCCAGTTGCACCAACCACCGTCACTATAAATTCCACACCCACGCAACAACAAACAACTGGCTCGTTGCTTCATGGAATTCTCACCAAATCCCAATCACCGCGACCAACCACTTTTTCACCCACCCTCGCTCGCCTCTTGACCGCACCTGAACGCGAAAGAACCAACTTGCCAACTTCCATTACCGCTGTGCCCCAACAAAATATTCAGACTCAGCATCTCCTGCAAACTTATCAAGGATCCAATCCGGTCTCCATCAGTGATTTACTCTCCTCGTCCAAAGTAAGAACACCGTAATAGGCGACAAAATCTCTAAACTCAACCACGCCAAAAGACTAAATCCACAACAACTAAGCCGCCAGAAACATTCTTCTATTCCTCACGTCCATCGATTTTTAAAAACCAACATTTTCCATCCAAACGACTTGAAAATTTCATTTTCCGGCCAAATCACCGACTGCCTCACTATAAAACAAAAAATTCAATGCATACCGAGAACCCACCAAACTTATTTGAATTAACAATCTCTCATCTTGAATAAATAATTATTCTTTTAGGCACGAACCGAAATTACAATAACACCGGTCCACACTCCGATGACGCCGAGTCACGCCTCGCAGTCCAACAGCCTTGTACATGTGGTGAGTTGAAAAAAAATCAATTCAAATTTTTCAACTATCTGGCACCGCGTTACTGACCTTTGGAGTGGATACCGGGTCGTTTTGACCCCAAGAATAATTTCTTGTCACCGATCGTTCGGCATATAATTTTCGTTTTCATCAAAACATTAATTCAGGGCCATAAACTACTGAAAACATGTCTACAAATAAACAAAATATGCATATTTACCGCATCGGGTCAGATCGACCCTATATGCACTCGAAGGGTTAAACATTTTCGGAATTCATTAGTGTTATCCTTTTTTTATTCCAGGACGACGTAGAGGAAGAGACTTCGCTACTGGACGAAAGAGATTCACGATTGGGATCCGGAGCACGAGACAATCGAGAGGAGAGGGACAGTCCGCCTCGATGTCAAGGTTGTCAGGAACGTGCAGCTCAATTCGTCTGTGCTGGTTGTGGAAATCAGTGGTACTGCAGTCGCGATTGTCAGGTTTGTAAATTTATCGTGGCAGCAAATACGACTAAATATTCGAACCTCCGTCGACAAAGACATTGCTTTTGGTTAACCTTTCATGGTCACACTTCCGCCACCGATCTCGGTGGTCACACTGGGTTGATTCTATCCAGTCCATTTTCGAACCTGTACTGACCAATCTATCGGCCCGGAAATTCTCAAAAAATTACTGAACAACCCTTGGATATTTTAGTTTAGATACGAAAAACTTTCCTGCAAGAAATCCAAGGCTAACATTTTTTTTTTCATGCAAAATGAAAAGAATAAACGGGAATAAAAAATTTTTTTACTAAAATAATCATCACTTTGTGGATTTTCAATATTTTTCCCTGAAATTTAGACCTAATATTCATCAGATCTGGTTCTTTTGTGAAAAAATACTAGGATAGCGCGCGTTTGTAAAAACATATTAATTCCGTTATTGGAAGTGGGTTGATTTCAGAGTGGATGTTAGAGATTTAGCATTAGCGGCGGTAATCCTTATCGCCACCAACGCGCAATGGACACTACAAACTGTCGTTAGATGACAATTACACCCCCATTCATTACCGAGAACTTGGAGATATTTACGTCATAATTTGGTCACTGGGTGGATTCTACCCACAGTGACCACGAAGGGTTAATTGAACACGATTATTGAAAATTTGTATATCAAATTTCAGGTTGCTGCCTGGGACGACCATTCCGAGGTGTGCTCCGGTTAGTCGAGCACTTTGTCGCGAAAAAACGAGACAACTAATGAAGAAAAATAAGTGCTAAAGAAAGTGACGCATCGAAGGAGCGAGATAAAGAAAATTGAATCTAGTCAAGGAGCGAAAAGGTCTCGAGACTCTAAGACAATCGGCGAAAACAAGATACGCTGGAGGTCGACGAGAGCGGGAGGAAAATCTGACAGTAAGAGTGAGGGAACGAGGAAAAACAAAAAGAGATAGAGAGAACAAAACGATATTTTTTTGAAATGTTCGATACTGGACTGTGTTCCGCCTCGAGATATCCATAGGTATGATCCACGGACCATGTTTCCTATTTCCGATAACTCCTCTCGGATTTTCGCGAAAAAAAAATTATATCAAAAGAAATGAAAGAGCAAAAGAAAATTGAGAGGAAAAGACAGGAGTTTTGCAAAAGTCGACTTAGTAATAGTTTTCGATTAATCTGCGAAATTCAAGCTTATCCTCATGGTTTCCCTTCATTCGTCTCGTGCTCCTGACCACAGCCGCGTACAGATCGAACTACGCGACCCCTTTGGAACATCTCAATCGATTCTAAACTTATGTTTTTTTTATGCCATTTACGTATGTCGAAAAATTTCGTGACTCTTTTTTTCATCCTTCTGACCTCCTTTCCTTCTTCCCCAATTATTATCGAGACGAGTCAGGACGGCGAAAGCACTTAACGACACATCTACTAATTTTATACTGTAATTTGTTACCAACTCGTAATTATAGGATTGATCAAGTGTTTTAAACTTAGCGACTTAAGTATTTCGTGAGAGAGAGAGAGAGAGAGAGAGAGAGAGAGAAAAAATAAAAGGAAGAGCCTCTTTTTATTCTTCTGCAACTTTGTTCTTCGACGTTTTTTTCAAATGGTCAAAGAGGAACGATTGTAAAAGCCTCTACTCCCCCATCTGTAGTCCCAGAGTTCCTACAGGATCTAATGTGCAAAATATTTTATTTGTTGCCTATAAGAAACACACCAAAATAAAAACGTTTTTAATCCTACCGATTTGCAGTATTTTTTCACCTTGTACTTATACGTTAATATTGCATTATCCTTGATTCACTTATTCACTGGTCGGTTTACCGCATGCTGAATCAAAATTCGACTCCTGAAAAGTCCAAGTTTGCCTTGAAACAAGTATTGCCGAAGTTTCGACACTCCAACTGGTTTTTTCCAAACATTCGACATTTCCTATTTGCCTCCCATATTTCTTGCTCGTTCGATCGACCAATCACTAACTTTTCCTGCTTTGAAAAAACGCGCTGCTACTGCATGGTTCCTCGCAGGATGAATTCGAACTTTGTTGACGATACTGGATTCTCCCGATGTTCGTTAGAAAAGAATTTCAAGATTACATTTCCTGCAAAGTGGTGAGAACAATCGTCATATTCTTGAAATTTATTTTTATCCATTACTTTTTGGTCTAAAGATTGGGGAAGCTTGATTTTTTTGTTTGGAGACTGTTTCGAAGAGAATATTCGTTGTTGATTTTTGAGGTTATGTCTGACACATCTTACGAACGGCAAACTTTTTTTCGACAGATTACAGTGATCGGCCTCGTCTGGGCTTCATTCCCTGACATTAACCCCTAAGAAAAATGCCATATTCTGAATCTGATCGCGCGGATTTAATGGCTCTTGCCGAATTGGCCGGTGTTGATGCTTCGCCAGCTTTCTTCAGGTAAACAAAACAGCGTACACAACCTCAAAGTCAACCTCACGAAATTTACACTGTTTACACTAATCTCTTGAAAATGATGAATTATGAAATGTTTTTACGAATTCATTGAATTTATGTCTTTCTTAGATTTCTCTTCTATGAAAAAATTGAACATTTTTAATAGAGTCGCCTTTTGTCAATAATATGTATTAAAATGAGTTTTCTCAATAACTCGGACACGAAAAAAAACCGTCAGCCCATTTCGAATAACAAGAAGAGAATAATTGAAAGAATTTTATTTTTTCCATTTCTTTCTGAAGAATTTTCATTCTTTTGCAGAATCATAACAGAACTTTTGGCTTTGCACGTATCACCGGAGGACATTTATAACCTCCTCTGTGAAATTGGTCCGCTGCATCTTAACAAAGATAAAAAAGCCACAGCCCACAGTTCTCAACGTTGAATAACTATTTTTTGTTACCAGATATTTATTGTACGCCATTAAAGAAATTAGCCAGAATGTAGCCTCTGTTTCTAATTCTTGTGTCACAGGAGTCGCTGCAGGGTAAAAATTCAATGCAAATAACTGTTTTGAATGTTTTTGGTCAAATTTTTGTCCTCTTTATTTTGTTCTCAATGCTTTTATCAGTTCCAGATTCAAGTCTATGGTGATTGATTCGTTGTGCGAGGTTGAAAAAGTATTTACTGAGTTTTAATTTAAATTACGAGATATTTGATGACAGCAAATTCCGGAAAGCAGTCAATGCTTTTATTTTGCATGCCTTTTTTAAAAGTCACTTTGTAATTCAAAGGCTTGAGAATGTTTTGGTTCGCCGTTAATAGCGGTATTGTTCTGCACCTGCACGGGCCAGCCGGTCTGCCATTTCGTTGCCGTAGTTTCCTTGATGGCCTCGGACGTGGGTCTGGAATTACAAATAAATTTCATTAAGCCCGGTGCTTGTTGCGTGAGTCTTGAAAAACTTTTGTTCACTCTCTTCTCAATTGTCGACTTGCTCGATTTATTCTTATGTACAGGATGATTAATCTTACAAATTTATGGTGAATCAGATGGGCCAGAGCGGCTTCCATCTCCTGTAATTCGTCCCTGTTGACGACAGGTTTGCCGGAAGCAGTTCTCCAGCCTCGCTTTTTCCAACCAGGCATCCACTCATTTTTGCATTTTATCAAAAACTCTGAATCCGTATAGATTCCCAGCTTCGCGATTCCATTGTCGCGAGCTATCTCGGCGGCTCTAGTTACCGCCTGGATCTCAGCCATATTGTTTGTAGCACGTCCTTGAACGGGTTCTGAACAATTGCTAGAGAATGATAAAAAAATTTTAATTTTGCATTTTTTGGATTTTTGGGTATAGGCTGATGTGGTTTTTGAGGAATTTTCCAGAGAAAAACATTTTCTACATTAACGATTCGATTTTTACTCGTATTTATATTCTTGGGCTTTCGAAAGCTCCTCTTTTAGTTTGGATCAAGTGTTCATCGAGAAATATGCGTCCTTAGACAAAGAAACACGAACATTAAAGTATTTGATGGTAAAAATCAAATATTAGTCTTGATGAATGTTATAGTAAAAAATAAACACTTACAGGGGGCTGTTATCAGCAAAAAAAACACCAATACCGGCTTTTGCGCCGGAATAACCATTTCCAGAGCAGGCACCGTCTGTATAGACCTTCACATAACCGTTATTATCCATATGAAAGTGCATATCGAACTGCGAAAAAAAAAAAGAAAGTTGCAATGATGCTCGCGGTGATGCAAGAGAACGTGTCGTTGATGAAAAGAACGAGGAGTCTCACTTTTTCAGACTTACGACCGCTGGTGGAAGAAGTGCTAGGAGCTGGTAGTGTCTTCGTTCGCTTCAAGGGTTTGACTGAATTTTCGTTCGTTTCTGCGGAGTCGATGACTCGCTTTGTTCGACTATTCGTTTTTCGGTTGGTTCCTAAGGCGACAATATCTTCCAATGAAGTCGCTCGGGCGTGCGAGAAGTTCTCGGAAACCAACGAAAGACCGTTGTTCCTTGTTATGAGATAATAATCATAAACATAAACCCTCTAGCTTTTGTTTACGTTGCGAAGCTCTCGTGTTCAAGGCTAATACGATATCACTAATCTTCACAGGACTACCATATACTCTCTCCGTATTCATGAACAAAAATTCCTCGAAAAAAATATACTTCCAGGATTTTTACGCAACCAAAACTTATCATTCATCCTTCCATTTGATTGAATCTCGACGAAAATATTGCGAATCGGATCGACCAATCCGTAATCATTCTGTTCCAGAATTTTATTCAACTCACAGGTCGAGACGTCACAAGACATGCAAAGGAACTCCCATGCAAAGGAAAAAGATCGAGAAAAAACGAGAAATCGAAAGATACCGAGGGCTCGCACATAAACTTTGCCACAATAAATAGGATCTGTTTTTTTTTTTTTTATACATAAGTGAATTCTGAAAAGATTTAACATATTATTTTCTCGGAGCAATTCTTGATAAAAAGTTGAAACGTCCTCGAGCTTCAATGAACGGAATTTATAACCCATCGAGTGTCGTTTTGACGTCAACAATTTCCTGTCACCGTTCGTCTGGCATGGGAACGAATTTTTTCGCATTTCGGGCCATAAAATGTGGATGATTTACTACAGAATAAGTCTTTCCAGACCCAAACAAAAAATATGCATATTTACGGGAATGTGACGATTTGAAAAACGCCTTGGATCGGATGAAAATCCAATATGCCCTTACAGGATGTGTGCACGCGAAGGGTTAAAATTAAAAAAATTCAGTTCATAAAAAAAGGAAAATACCAAAGTAGCGAGTAGAGAAAGATTCTTTCGTTCCAGTCAACTTGAAATAGCCCATGCACGCGGCATATGGGATTAGGCACTCGATGTGCATCTGCGGAAAAATTCTCGACGTTTTTTTTTAATGTGACGTATTTTTTGAAGAGAAAATCTATTTCAACGAATTTCCTCGAAGTGAAGCATATGGTGAACACAAGATTTTTCATTGCGGTCAAAATTGTTTCGGGGGCCGCTGAAAAATCAAAAACGATGATAAACGTACACTACGAAGTTTGAAATCGAGTTGAGCGGTTTTTCTTCAATGTGACATGGAATAGCCTATATGCAGAGCAGACGAAATTTGACTCTTGAAAGTTCTGGGATACGGTGTCATGCACTTGAGATCAAAAAAAAAAACTTACGATGACTGTGTCGGAGATTCGATAAATTGTTGAGCCTCTTGAGATGAAGGGAATTTCTTGAAGACGGGGCCAGGGAATTTGTGTACTTGTTGCTTGCATTCTTTCCTGTAGGAAAAAAAAACATATTTGTGAATATGCCATGATTTTTGGTTTCAGAAAAACGAAACTATGTTGCTTGCCATGTTTGGTAAATTCCAGGTTTTCGTCCTTTCGCAACAGCGTAATAAAAGCTCATTGTGGTTCTGGCCAAACACGATACGAGCAGTTCGAATGAAGCTAGCATGATCTCGTTACTTCGGACGTTGATTTTTGAGGCATTGTTTACAACAAATTATAGGAAAACGATAACCCAACTGTGATACATTTGATTGAATGTAAACGGTCACAAAAGGAAAAACGTGCTGCCGTGAGCGAGGCGTAAGAGTTCAAATCACAGCCAAGAGATAGCACCGCAAATCTTATCTCAGTCGATAATAGGGATTAATATTTCATCAGATTCTTCACACCTGATGATATTAATGAGCACACGTCCGAACGAGAAACTCTATCACAACATACTTTTGTTTCAAATCTTCAGTATGACTTTATGTATTGATATTATTATTTATATTTTATCTAATACCATCAGAAACTAGACCCCAGCGCCATCTCTGCCGAGCGGCCCGTTTCTCGAGCTCGCAATCAATACGAGAAAAGAAAGGGAATCAACACAATCCTGTCAAAATCGATGATGGGTGTGTGACGCCAACTCGCGAGTTGACATTTTTTTTTTATATTATTTTATTTCAGTTTTGTCTCCATATTAGTTTTGTTTATTGTTTTGTTTGCAATTTGCGTACAATCCTTTGTTTATTCGTTTTATTTAGTGAGGGCGGCGGTAGAACGATATGAAAGCAAGGTAAAGTTTGACGTTCGTTTTCATTTTTCATTTCTTTCCACCAAACATTTATTATAATCGGCGAAATAAATGTGGCAGTTTTTCAAAAATTTTCGATCATTTAAATAATTAATAGAGCGCAAAATATATGCTTCATCAAAATAATTCGAAAGATTTAACCAAATTATTTTGATCGCGATCTTGACAGTAATGGCAGAGACTGGTTCGAAAAAATCAGTGATCTTGGCGGTTACTTTGACGTTGTTGTCAGACCAATGTTACAACAAGGCCACGAAGGAGAATTGTGCGGGTGGTTGAAAGAAATGAGCTTAATTAAAACGAGCTGCGTCTGCACAAGCGAACAATGCGAAGGACGGAATCTAGTCTGGAGTCCGGCTCGTGTGGTCGACAAGTACAACTGGTCGTGTCTACAATGCTCCAAAAAACAATCAATTAGAGACAATTCTTTTTTCCTGGCGATAAAATGTGACTTCAAAAGTTGCCTTCAAATTATACTGGGATGGTGTAAAATGTTTCCTTCCGACATTGCAGCTTCCTGTCTGGGTAAGTTCCCACAAATACCCAAGCATTATCACTTTGTCAAGATCGTCTTCTTGTTTTTATTAATTTGAAAGAAAAGTCGCCACCCGAGGATCGAAATGTGTGAATATTTTTGAATTATGGAGAAAGAGAATCTTTCATTCTTTGTGTGATGTCCGGCTCGTGACCAAAAGTTACAATTGAAAAACAATTTAGATGTTTAAACGATAATAAATATTTACAGACGTAAAAGAGCATGTTGTGAAGAAAGTTTACGAAAGATGTGCCAAGGTGGCAGATGACTATGTGAATTCTCATCTGGAAGAATTTCAATTGGGTGGTCCAGGGTCAGTACTGATAGTGGATGAGTTTCCTGGAGGATATATGACAGAGAACGCGCCGGAGGTTTTAGTATCGAGGAAACGGAACAACAACAGTCACACTATTTTGTGTATTGCGGAGGCCAATGCACTCCCGCCACGAATGTGGTTGCATATGATCAAGTCCGTTCCGAGTACAGTCAATAAAGCACAAGGAAACATCTTGAGATGCGGAATGGTCGAGGAGGCCTTGAAAGAAATTATTCGGCACGTATTACCGGGTAGTTTCCTCGTAGCCAATCACAGATCCCGCTGTTGCAGTTACGAATCCATCAAAGAGCTCAAACAATTTCCAGTTATAAGTGTCGAGTATCTCAAAAATTTTGATGCTCCAGGGAAAAACAAACTCGTAAATAACCTCGGTAAGGGCATTTCTGTTCTATCAACTTTTTATTCGTTTCTTAATAATTGAGATGTAAAAATTTCCGTACGACGCTCGTGAATGGTCGAAAATTTTTCGCGCCATTTTTCTTTTTCCATGAAAAAGACGAAGGGAATTTCCTAGACCCATAATTTGCCCAAAGAAAATTCTTTCAATTATTTGTAATGAAAATCCCATAAACTAATAATCGTTGTATTTGTTTTTAAATCAGAAACAATTTGGCTAACGGCGGTGGATCTTTGCGAACAAGTCCAAGAGTCGACAAATTCCATGGGCCAGCAGGTAATTTCGACGCATCTTTGGCGCCAGAAATTCAGCACATCGACCTCCAATGCTTTCGAGTGTATGCTCAACCAAATAGCGGAGGTTTACAAATTTACGTGATGCTGAAGGGAATAAGAGAGGATCATGCGTTACTGTGAACGAGCAAAATGAAAAGTCTTCCCTGGATCGATATTGTACAAAAAGGCGGACTAAGAATACCGCAGTGCCTCGAATAGATCGAAATATTTTTTACTCAATTATATACACACACATGAATATATATATATATATATATATATA
>JAPYYS010000368.1:0-24958 GCA_030522525.1 Campopleginae sp. 14b
TACTCCAAAAGTTGGTCGTCTCTTAATTTTTTAAGCCGGACGATCAGAATTTTTAAGATTTGGAGTGAAAAAAAAAATTCACATTTTTGGGGGGGTGTTTCGCTTTGCGCGGGTGTTCCGCTTTGCCCGCCTCTCCCCTATCTGTTTGCTGGCGCGATTGACGGGCGCCACGAATAATAATGCAGGAGGGTCACCGGCACTCCTGACATTCGCACGATCGCACATACACAAAGTCACTCTTTGGATATCGTCAATCGTGTAATTATAGATTTCACTTGTGTACTCTCATTTGCCTCACTCCATTCTTCACGAAGTGCGCAGCATGAATTATAAAAAAAAAAAAAAAAAAAAAACAACAACAAACAGAGAAGAGGAAAAGCACCGCAAGAATCTCGATATATTCTTATAGCACGGAACAAGAATGTCCGAGATTACGATGACCCTCATCTTTGGAGACAATATCAATTATAAAAGGCGTGAACAAATTTGACCGTACTGTCAGCTACGGAAGAAAAAACCTTCAGAACTAGCCATAACAATTTTTGATTGATCTGCATGAGGATATGATCAAGTGCACCGAAACTTCCATAATAAAAATTGTCAACGATTGCTTTGACTTTCGACTCATTTCCTTGTACATCTGACGCGAGCTCTAAATATTAGAAAGTGACGTAGTAAAGTTTGGATGAGTCCAAGATTTCGGAATGAAATTCCGAAAACTTCTAGAATTTCCATCTGTTTTTTATGTTTTTTTCGCGAAATTTACAGGGTCGAATTTTTGTGGAACGTTGACGTTCGTAATTCTCGGAATTCACAATTTTGCTGAAACTTGTAGGATTCAAGAATGTTTTCAAGTTTCTGGACTTACTCATGCTGCACCGGCAAATCCTTTCCGATTAAATTACATGGCCAGGTAGGAGCAGAGCAATCAAACGCGAATACGACCGACCACACGGCATTTTTTGCGCTCGTTCGCTTTCGTCGAGTGCGAATTCGTATTTCGTCCGCTAGTCTCCATCGTCTTCATTCATCTCCGTTGACTAGCTCACTTTGCCCATATCCGGCCTGCACGTGTCCAGATACGTGCGAGAAAGATCGAAGATAACCGACCAGTCATCTCTCTCTCCCTCTCTCTCTCACACACACACACGTACCACACAAATCCAAATATGTGCGAATCTCTTTCAACCTTCGCCGTCTTCATAGCGATTTTTTTTTGTTGCGATCTCCATCAGAAAATTCAGATTCACATCGTAGCAATAAAAATGTTATTAGCAGAAAAAAAAAAGATTGCGATGAAGCCAGGCATGAATCGAGCGAGTGACACAGACGAGGTGCGTTCTGGATACCATCAGAAACTGTCACCACGATTTCTAGAATACAGATGGTTATTATGCAAGCGTGAACAATAAAATGAGATTCTGTATTGTCACCGGTACCTTGTGTTTTATTAAATAATGCGCAATAATTCATGAGACACTTAATGATCCGTATGCCAAATTATAATTACAATTTATTTCTAGGTCCCTTCGTAAATTTTTATTTCCTTTATCCTGAACCGAGTTTTCAGGCTTCATCAATCACTGTACATCGTTTTTTTTTTTGCTTTCTCATTAAAGTACCTGATGCATGTTTGAAAGGATCATTTATTTTGCTGTTCGATCGTCCGCTTTCCGTTGTTCGGCTCTCTCAACTCGTCCCTACATCAATCCTGCACAAGGTGAACTTCCATACTCGCTCGTAAATTTAAAGATACATATCTTTTGATCTTCAACGAGCTCTGCACGTCATCGTCTGTGTAAAACATATTGATGACATCGCACATGGACTCGAATAGCCCGTTTGTTCTAGTTAAGGCAACTGACTCAATCGTCCTCTTCCAAGATCAAGCTCGATACATCAATACCAGACGAGAGCGCACAGCTGGTGATGCGCTCGGGCTTACTATATTGCTTTTTATTTACGACCCGATGACGTCACCATTTTTTTCAAAGCCATTTATTCGCGAATGCCTGTGAGATCATGCAATAATGCGCATGGATGTATTTCTGATAGCCATTTTATTATGCTGTGAAGAAGCCAATTTACCATATTACGTAATCCTTTCAAAAATTATATCCCAATTTGATGTATGGACGACCCACAATCGATCCCAATCAAGCAATTCTTCTGTGTCGCTGTACCAACGCCCAAACTTACATTTCGATTGTTGCGGCCATTTTCATCAACATCTTTCGGAGTCTCAGCTTCGAGGATCTATTAATTACTGCTCCTTCGGGTAATCATTCGATTGGTTCGAAAAAAAAAAAATGATTCCGGGACATTTTTTATTTTGATGCAAAAAAGAATTCAAAGGAATTTGAATCCTTTGTTGATCCCGACCACTCGGGTTTGCCCAAATGTATATTTTCCAACGCTGTTCGCTGTAGGATTTTTGCCCTTTTTGTCATTACGACCACCGTGATGTAACTTGAGATTCAGTTACTTGTTTATGAAGATCGACTCGTTGGCTGACCTTTGGTCTACGCATCCATCGCATATTATTATAAGCGATCAAAAGTGGACAACCGTGCATAGAGAGGCCAGCGATAAATCAAACAATAAACAGACGGTTCTTAATGACCTACTAACAGTGAAAATGCTTCAATGCATGGACTGCACTCAGGAATATAGGAAACTATATCATCGTATCATAGATATTGACACTTTTATGATCCTTCGAGTGCATACTGGGTCATTTTGACCCGAACAATTTTCTGTCATCGACTATTTGGCATTTAATGGTAGCACATTTTTTAGCACTCAATTTTCGTTTTCGTAAAAAAAAATAAAAAAATCAGGATTAGGACATATCGAAAGTTCACTACAAAGAAGAACGTTCCTACAAAAAAAAATCACATTTATCGGAATCAATCGGTTTAAAAAACGCTCTGTGTCAAATTGACCCAATATGCATTTACAGAATGTGTGCACTCGAAGGGTTAATTCGGTCGAGGGGCACTTATTCAAGATTTTTTGTCTGAATAAAAATGAGGGCATTGTTGAAAAACATACAGTTTTTCGCTTTTTACGAAACCATCCTAATTAAGGGCCTTTCATAAAAGAGATGAAAAAAATATCAGCACAGACCGAAGAGCAAGGAAAAAAAAGTAGAATTGAGTGGAAAAGAAGCTTTTTCACGAAGCGGATGAGAGGGAAAAGTAATATACAAAATGAACGTTACACAACCGGAAGTTGCAACGATATAATCAGCAAATATGTACCCATACAGATGCGAAGCTTGGCTTTTTCCAAAGCTCTCTTTGGTGTTGAAACATAATGACCGCGCGAGTACGATAGAGTATTGGTTATGTGGCATCGTAACGAGGCTGGACGGCGATAAGGGTGGAAAAGGGGTGGTTTGACCAGCGAAACGGACATCGGTTAAATGGCACGAGAAGCAGGAGGAGGATTTCCGTATTAGCGTCAATCCGTACGGCATATGGCTCCGTGTATTTTATTCTCTCTTTTTTTTTTTCTTCTACACACTAATGCAGGTGTCCACCAGTATTAATATCTGGCTTCGCCCACTCGTCGGTCTTAATTTTGAGCTCGTATTTCTCAGAAATCTGAAAAAATTATGTCCAGCAAAAAATAACGCTCAAAAATATTAAATCTACAAATTGGATCGACATCCATCGTGGATTCAATGGATCTAGAAGCTGCTGATTATAATCAGGCTCAACAATTTTCTGGACTTCGGATAGTTTTCATTCATTAGGCTTTTCAGTGGCTCGAGCTAATCAAAAAACTCTGGCCAGCAAATCTTTCATCTCCAACCGGACACAATCCTGCTGTTTTATGTCTGAACTTTGGTGCATTACGAAAATTACATTCTGGATGCATTCTCTCACTATTGTTTTCCTTGAATAAAATATTACTAATCATACTTGACGTAATTACGTTGCGAGTACGTTATACGGTTTTGTGCCAAGCTCCATGCACTTATTCGACGCAGTAAAGATTCATTTCGTGACACACAGCTGGTCGTATGAAGTCGCGTTCAAAAGTCAACTCTTTGTGTGCTATAGAAATAAATTAACATATTAACCCTTCGAGTGCACGACTGCTATAAGTGCATATTGGGTCCATCTGACTCGAGTCACTTTTCAAATCATCATATTCGACGTTAACAGTATAATAAATTGTTTATACTTTTTGGCCTAAAAATTATTTTTTGATAAAAACGAAAATAACATGCCAAGCCATTAATTGCCATTAAACGGGAAATAATAAGTGACGGAAAATTGATGGGATCAGGGTGGCCCAGTATGCACTCGAATGGTGAGCTCCGGGAATAAGTATTTCGAATTAGGGCAAAATTTTCAGAATAAACCCCTTTCCCATAAACAGGCTTTACGGCGTACATTATGTATGAGTTTTTCCGAAACGAAACAGTCTCAAGTCCATTATTTATTTCCTTCCGACAGTCGTTTCATGTTGCTGTTTAGTTGAGAAAAAATAGAAACAAATTCGTAAAAGATTCTAGAGTTGCACAGCAAAGTGTAGTTCTTCCTGCCACTCTCCGTAGAAACGTCATAAAAGATGGCGAACCTTCACAAAACGCTGCAAACAATCTTATCATTGTCCAGGCAATTTCTCGATCGCGAATGTTTGGAAATTGATTTTTAAAAGGTTTTTCTTTTTATAAAGTATCCAGTCGGCAGGAACAGAGTGAAAGGTTCGAGTTTAGGGGAAATGAACGCGTGGATGCCCAACCCATTCCGTTAGCCGGTTTTGAAACACAAATAGGCAGTTGATAAAAATGTGAATCGACCGGGAAATGGTCACTTTCGTCACATTTTGTTAACGGACTGCACAACTTCTATAATGCAGGGATTGCCAGTTCGAGAGTTTCCGCATAACGGACAAACAACGTATTTTATATATTAATTTTCGCGGATAAAAAGCGCATTGTACAGGTACAGAACGCACGTTTTTATGTTGCATAACGCACATTGAATGGAACACAGGGGACAAAAAGCTCTTATGGTTGACAACTCCACTGACCCTCTGGGCTCGGTTTTCCAGACAATGGGGAAAAAAGTTCAAATGCTTTGTGTACGAGGCTACAAAAAGCGGGAGAGAGAGGGGGAGAATATACACGGTCGACTAGTAATCTATGGGTTGATGTAAAACGAAAGCAGCTTTTGGGCAAAAGCCTAACGGGCCACATGTAAATAAAATTCGCCTCCAGCTTTCTGGCTATCGTAAATGTATTCTCATGATGTCGTCATCGGTATAGTAGACTTTCAGCATTAGCTACAAAAGTGCTTTGGCGCATGTTCGACAAGGATACTTTTTCATTCATTGTATTTATTTTTAAGCTTCCCTCGTCGATCGACATCCATGCATTTCGCTATGTCTGTTGTAGATACAAGTATAACAGACCATGAAAATACATCGGTGCATGTTGACCCATAAAAAAATCGTGCCTACGACAAAGCAAACAAATAATTGAGCTTGGAGCTTGTGTGTGGGACAGCGAGTGGAAAAGCGCATGAGAATGATATAATACTGGAAAGCAACAGAGATACTACGATGGCTTCCAGCGAACCATGCAAAAGTAACGCAGTGCGTGGCTCCCAAACTTTAAGAGACCATATCTAGGTAGCAACAATATTTGCAAATGGTTTTCAGCCGGTATTTCACAAGGTTTCTCCAATCGAGTTGTTATCAAGCAGAAAGTTCAAGGGATTTTGTTATCCTCGTACAAGGTCGCTTTGAAAATTTTTGTACATCAATGTGTCGCCGATAAAGAAATTTCACACACCATCTCTCGTTATTATGACAAAAGCTATTGAAATTTCAAAATCGATGAATTTGACAAAAGATCGAACTGTGAGACCCAAAGGGATGGGACGGAATATAACGCTGAAGATGCTCACTCAGTATTTTTTATTAATGCCACCGAAATCCTCGACCAGCAAATCCACATTTTACCAACTACGCAAAATCGTTCGTTTCCGCTTTCCACAGCAGCTTTTTCCGGCGCTTTCAAGTCAAGCACGTTTTTTTTTACTTTTCACGAGATCAAAGACACGCCGGAGATAAGCACGCAAGTCTAGTTTAAATAAATATATAGCTTAGCACCGGAAAAAGTTCGATCACCGGAAGTGGAAGACTGGAGACCGAAAAAAAAGCCAAATGAAAAGGTGAACCTCATTCGGGTTCCTCAATACATCCACCAGAAATTCATATATCCATTGACGAGTGCTACGAAAAAAAGTGTAACTGCTGGAAACTATAGATTCGAAATGCTATGGGGAATCCCCAAAAAATACATTCTTAGAAATAGTTCGCGTCGGTAACGCCCTTCCTCTTAATAAGTTCTCACACATTGATCAGGAAATAAATTGGCTCGCTTAACTGTATTTTCCTTCTATCAACTGATTCTGCCAAACAATCGGTAACAGAAAATTTTTGGGGTCAAAACAACTTAAGACTCGGAAGATTGATCCTGAAAGCTCTGCAAAAAATTACCAAGTTTCTAAGCTCATATTTGATCCATTCTCAATGCCTAATAAACTACTCGAAGAAGAAAAGCCCCGCTGATAGTTTAGCTCGGACGAAATTTTATGCTCGGGATTGGTCTCTTGCACTTCCATTTTTCTTCATACGGTTTCGGCAGTTTGAAGTCTCTTTGCGATGTATGGACTAAGAAGCAAAACTCTTTGAATCAGAATTCAGTTAAGAATTGAACTTAGAACTCTTTCGTGGCCCTACCCCCTCGAAACCCTTCATAATTTCTTCGAATATACAATCACAATTCTAAGAACCATTAAATCATTGGATATCAATAGAAGTTGGAACCCCTGAAGGTTTTTTCTCTCATCAACATGTTCTCGCATTGGAGGCAAATGTTTTTCTAGTGAGAATGGAAACGAGACGCCAGCCGTTATTTTCTTAGACTCTATTGTCGTTTCCAGCTTATACGTTCCTTCGAGTATGTGCAGAGCTTGAACGTCACTTTACCGCGTACTTGAGAAGTCGTCAACCTGAATTTTTCGCATGTTCATTTGCAGCTTGAGGCTCTTTGTTCATGACGATTCATTCCTGCAATTTTCGTTCGCAAAAATTCGAGCAATCGAGTCACCCAAGTCGGTCAGGTCAATTTGCGTTATTCTAATCATGACCCATATCATAAATGACAGCTAACCCAGCCTATCCAATAATTACAACCTCAATAATCTACAGAGACAAAGATTAAAGGCAACAGCGAGTCACCAAAGTTTTAGAACTCTCGTTAGGGCTAAAACATGACTCTCGAACAGCGAACGATTTTCCCGGGGATGAAAACAGGACGACCTGGTAGGCAGGTCTACGGGCAGTCATAAAGATCAGCTATCAGAAGAACAGCCACAGGAACGAACCTTTTTGCACAAAGTTACAGTCTGTTACCTTGAATAATTAAAACCATTTATTAAATCGCAGACTTGACACGTTTTTTATTAAAAATCGATGTTTCTGTCGAGGCTTTGCGCAATTTCTGGATACCATCATAACCAAGCGCCCCAATATCTCGATGATTTTGCTATTTTCATGGAAAGTGTTACAGGTTTTATATTTAAAGATGAAGATTAACCCTTCAAGTACATACTGGGTCGTTTTGACCCCTTTTTCTCAGCGATTGTTTTGGCATTCTATTTTCGTTTTTCGAAAAATGAATCCAGGCCCATCAAGTATGGAATGCTACGAAAAATCGTCTGTACGATGAAGAAACCGAAAAAATGCATATTCACTGGAATACAACGATTTGAAAAACGCCTTGGGTCAGATGGACCCGATATGCACTTAAGGAAGCTGTGCACTCAAGGGCCTAGAATAAACGCGAGGAAATTCGAATAAACACCGTATTTCCAGCTCTTGTTTAGGGTGAGAATGTTTTCACCAATAGTCCTCCTCAAATCGTCGACGTGAATTCCATTCCTGGGCAGAGGCTTGAGCGTCTTGACCCGAAAGCCAGGTCAACGCCGCGTTGCTTGTTCCCCAACTCCGGTGAGCGAATGGGGTCGTAATACTTATTGTATTACGGGAGCGCGTATTACAGTGTATACAAAAGATAAATGGGAAATAACGAAGCTGTGCCGACACGGAACGTTCAATATGAAGTTACTCATCACTTTTGCTTCGGTAGACCGCGAAAAGCGTTCCTCCCCAGTTTGCCCAACCAGAAACGTGCCCTATCTACTGCGCCCGGCTTCCTGAAATCGCTCACCCTGCATGTAACTGCCATGAGAAGTAGATACGACTACCTGGCTCCGGGGTTTCCAAACTTTGAAATGTTTCAGAGTTTCGGGCTGGCAAAAGACGTTTCCAATCGTATAACATAAATATTTACCATTCTCATAATTTCTGCGTCAAGATTTCGGTCCGGGTCCAAATAGTAATATCGCAATTTTCTGATACATTGACTTATCTTCAAGGATCGAGAATCTTTCGTAATTGCATGTGAAAGAAACGCAGTTAGAGAAACTCAAATTCAACTAATATTGCTTGCTGGGCATCTGACGAGAATCCGGTATTGCATTAATGATGGAAGGGTCATGCCAGGCCCTGATAAACGCCTGTGTACGTACGAATCCACAGGATGGTACTCGCTGGTCCGTATAATCGGATTATTTTCCTGTTCGAGCCCATGCCAGTCGGCGAACCGAGCATTAGTACGCCGCCGCGAAATTCGACGCGGACGCGGGCCTCTGACCACTCAGTGTGACACTAGCATTTCCCGACCCGTTAGCTGCGTGCCTGTACTGGCATATATTGTTGGATAATTAGTCGAACCAACTCGAACCACGCTTCATTGCAGATTTATTCGAAATTGGAATGTTTGTGGTCAATTTTCGGGGCTTCGATCTTTTGCCTTTAGCTAGAAATTCCAATTCGCCGTTCCATCTTTTCATTTTGTTTTGTATTCAAATTCAACGTACTCTGAGTCATATCGGGAATTAAGCTTGAAACTTCTATTTCCTTAGTTTCATTTCATTTCCATTTAATTAATTACACATATCCTTGAAATATGGCACCATCTGAAAGTTGCGGAATAACCCGATACGTAGAATCGTACGAGTCTGGATGCAACATGGAGGAGAATTAACAGCAGCTCCCAAAAAAAAAAAAAATTATTTCTCCGTAAAAAAAAAACATGACCCGGGCAACATTTCTCCGCAACATTTCGGAATAAGGGAAATAAAAATATGTCAACCAGAGCCTTCAAAGTTCAGGAAGAATTCTTTTCTTCTGCGGTCCTTCGCTTGATTCATGAGAAATTTTCGTTGTTCCATGACCACGGAATGACGTAAGTAGTTTTTTAGATAAAAAAAACTTCGTTTCGAGTGCGGCAGAGAAAAAAATATAGTTTTCGGCATTACTATTGCTTTTAGGCCGTAGCGACTTTTTTTCAAGTTGTGTAGAAAATTCCTTTTCAATTTTGCCAAAATTCGCTGGCAGCATTGGACACTATAGAAAAAAACAGTATTGCGCCCATTTCTAGGTGGGCTTGTATGCACTTCTCTTATATTCAGCGTATGAGTGATGTAAGTCACATCGCTCGCCGCACAAAGAATAATATGTGGCTCTTTACTCATGCAAAATCCTACATTCCGTGACAAGTATACAGAAAAGGAAGAGGATAGCAACGATGCCGACATTCACATGCACATTCGTGCATATATGTTTGAAAAAATTGAGTGAGTGATGCAGACTTGAGGGCATTTCTGGCTGAGAGAAAAACGAGAACCGAGGCAGATAGGAGATGGATAATCACCAGCGGATTCAAAGAACATCTCTGTTATATCTTCGTGGATGACAAATTGCTACAACTCTCCTCTCAGCCTCCCTCTCTCCCTCTCTCTCTCTCTCTCTCTCTCTCTCTCTCTCTCTCTCTCTCTCTCTCTCGTCCTGAACGGCATAGTGCCTGCATTAAAAAATCTACAGTGCACTATCTATCACAATTGTTTGTGAATATAAAACTTGCAATCCATGATGATTCCCTTCTCCATTTGTCTTAACGAAGTATATCGTGTGTGGCGTGTGTCCGTTGTTTCCTGCATGAGGTATGTTGTCTGCCACACACAGCGGAGAATCGATGTTTCTGTTTCTGAGAAATGTTCAGTGGATCGCACAAGGTATCGCATAACAAGAGATCATTGTTCATGTTGTTGGTACGGAGGTAAAGGGTTGATGGAATAACCATCCACGACCGTCTCGCCTCCTTTCTGACTTCTGTTCCATTTATCTAGTCGATGGTAAACGAGACTGAGAGCCACAAAGAGGAGTGAGATAATTCTTTTCTGTCAGGCATTACCGTCCATTTAATTAGAACCATGTTCTTGGCATTCGGAACGTTGTGAACAAGGTCCCCATTCTTTATCTTTTTATTTTCTTTCCAGTGTGCATAGCTGATGAAGAAAGCCCGATGTTTTTTTACTGGTGCAATTTTTTCGACGTATAAGAGCGGCAACCGTTGAGTTCCGCTCGTTCTGTCGATCCCTATTGACCGTATGGTTCATTTTTTTTTAACTGCATTACATCGCGAAGCTCTCCCGCAGCGAATGGGGTCGGAAAAAAAAGATTTTCGATCACAGAAGTCGTAAATATTTTTATTTTCTACCGAACATTAAAAAGATATGTTAATCGTTTTTCACACCCATGTCTCGGTGGACCAATAGTGGCGTTTGCATTTAGAATTCAGAGCGGAAGAACCGCGCGCTGATCGACTGAACCGATGACTCAGACGTTTAGGCGTTGTTTTCAAAATCGGTCACAAAGCGGAACGGGACAATCATTTGGCATGAATGGTCATTTATGTAACGTGTGCCAAAACAAGTCAATCACCTCTCACCCTTTTGGACCACAATTTTTTGCGCTTCACGACAATATCATTTGAGAAGAAAAATCCACCATCATCAATAAAGGAGACCGAGCCAAATGGTCCACAAATTATTGCGTAAGAAAACGACTGAGCGAAAACAACGGCACGTCCAGACATGGTCGATGTCCACACATACAATGTCACTACTACGGTAACCCCTTAAAGTGGACGCACGTTATGGTTTATCGTTCAGTCGTGACTCGAAAAACTTGTCGACTTCGTGGAGAGGCCACGACGGTAATTTCGACGATGTAAGAAAATATCTTGGGGAAAGCGCTGGAATGCTTGACCCTGCCGAATGGAAAAAAAGTATTTGATCGCGTCAATATAAATTCTGTCGAGGACTTCTCATTCGCACCTTTTTCTACTGAGCTCGAACAGAGATACTCCATTTCCCTTGGGAACATCAACGAGCAAAGTTTTTCTCTTCTACCCATCTGTTACCCTGATGACATTCCTGAGAGTCTAGAATTCTGTTCTGAATTCGTGTATTAATACGAAAATGTATGCACACGCTTTCTTGAGCTTGATCGGACAGCAAATTATTGCGATCATTTTTTTCCACCTCATAATTAGCAAGTTCCATTAATGTCTCGCTGGCAGAGCACGAATCGCCTATCTCACAACATCAGAATAAAACTCGGGGTGTTCTATACAGAATATACTATTAAATCTTCGCATACGTTCTCCTATCCTTTTGTACGAGAATGGCACACAGAGTAAAATTCTCCCGGGTCTCCGAACTGCTGCGTCCATATATCCATTCCGCTGTCCCTTTATTCGATTCTTTTTACATTACCCGGACGTTAAATGAATGTCTCTATGCTAGGCTACAAACGGCTCCTGCAAATTGAGTCGAGGGTCGTGTCACTTTGTTTTCAAAGTCTCTTCATTTTACTCTGATATCATATGGCGAATGATTCCATCCATTTTATGATGAAAAATAAAATTGCATGTGATTATTAACGCTCCACGAATCACATGGATTTTTTTACCCAAGCGATAACTATTTTCAAAATCTTGTTTTTCAGAACGATTTATTCAGCAATGAAAGCAATGCAACAATTTCGATACCTCGAATTAGAATCAATGAAGAGTATTTCAGAATTTTCTTCGTCTTTTTTCTCTTCAAGTACGAGAGAAATAATTGGCAGGACGAAAAGGACCCATGTGAGTCCCGGGAAGAATCAAAGTCGAAAGAATCGTTGCTACTTCTTCAGTAAAGTTGGAAAGATTTCATAAATCAGACGTGATGCTAATTATTTGGTGAAAATGATCGACAAAAAACATGTGAAACGGAGCAATACCATATCCAAGGATTCCCATTGCTCCTGCCCAATTCCAATGTCTCGATATGAATGGTCGATGAAAATGCTGCTGGGCTCGCAAAATTTGGAAGTTTCATGATATTCTCGTAACGCGAGAACATCGGGTATACTTTCACTTTCCCTCAAATTGTCGAAAATGTCGAAAGGAGACGCGTGTCTAAGTTTTTGAGCAATGAAAAATAATGAAGCTTGATAAACGTCAGAGCTATTTCGGGACGCTGAATGTTTACACGAAAGCCCGTTACATGTTCTATAGAAACGTTTATCGGTAACGAGCCTTCGCACACCTTCGCCCATACACCCCGTGCCATTCTGTGATCCACATATTCACACCTCGCCTTAACCCACTATTGTAAACGTCGTTCGATCTCCGCCAGCATTTCCTTATCGCGCAATACCCTCTCGCAACAACGACATACTATTCCCTCTCACCCTGGGCCCATCCAGCCGTGTTGGCTTATTATTCGCGTGAATACAGCGTCCGCATTCACCACCGTGAAATCGGATCTCTCTCCGGGAAATGCAACGTCGTATTCATTCACCCATACGTTATAACACCATTTATGTTTCTCACGCTGTATGCATTTTCTTCCACATATGTTATTATCATAGTGACATCGGCAGCAGTACTTATCAGCAGTACATCGGAACCATTATTCCTCCAATTGCACCACTGAAAAAGCTTCACAGACATACATCAACTAAAAATCCCCTAAAACAAACATGGGGAGGGAAATTAAAAATACAAAATTCAAAAATTGCGAAAAATTACTAAAAGTAATTAAAAATTTAAATAATTTTGCATAAAATATAAAAGTAACCAACGAGAATCATTGGCACAATGTTATTTTAACTTCATTTCAATCCTTCAGGTGCGTACTGGGTCATTTTGATCCAAACGGATGTTTTTGCATTTCGTTTTCGTTTTAGTGGAAAAAAAAATCCGAAATTTAACCCATTATGCATTTATAAAGAGTTTCCACTTGAAGGGTTAAATGGTGTCGACTGATTGGAAAGTGAATTCGTTCAATTTTTTTGAAATGTGTCGAAAAAAATGCACTATTTCAATATTGAAAAAATATTCTCATATTTTCGTTATTCTGATTATTCCTAAATGTCAGATCTGACCTAATTCTTGGGGTTGAATTCAGATTTAATGACGAATAAACAAAATATGTGTGGCTTAAGAAAAGTTTTTCAATGTTCATGCAATTTTAATACTTCTTAAGACAAGTTTTTATTCAACTGCGAAAGAAACCATCAATGACGAATGCAAATTACTGCAAATTCTAAGTCGGGACGTCGCTCGACTACTGATCCTTTTTTTCACCTTGAGCTCTAATTAGTTATTTATATGATGTGTGTATATTCGCTCGTCAACTATATAACAGCAAAACGCAATTCCATTACAATGGTGTTGGTCACGCGTGTGAACAAAAGCCTCTCTATTCTACCTCCAATATATAACTGGACGGGTTTTCCAATTCCGAACTCCGGATGCAACGATCGGACGCTCACGTTATGAGAGTTTGACGTTATCTCGCCATGTACGACTGCGATACGAGAGCACTTTTTCGTCATCTCTATATAACTCTCTCGTCAATACCAACACCAGAAACCTGAAGAGAGCAATATTGTGCTAGACCGTTATGGGCACAGTCACTCATAAAATGTTTTATTGAAATAATATTTTTATTGAATCGAGGAAGCTATAGATTGAATTGCAAGCCTCCAAGTGCAAAATGTAAATTTAATTGAAAGATATTACGTTTCCGATAGTAGTAGTCGGTTTGGAGGGTTTCTGGAAACGTTGGCTCATTGAATCCAACCAGAACCAATGTTTCTATACGTTATACATTGCTGAGGTCATTCAAAATAATATGCTGACAGAAATTGGATTATCAATGTCTCAAACCAATAAACAAGGTGCTCGGTTCTGCACTTATTAACCCTCCAAGTGCATACTGGGTCACTTGGACCCAAACGATTTCCCGTCACGGTACAATAAATAGACAAAATAGACAATAAATAGATAGAAATAGACAATAAATAGATTTAGGGCTATAAAATATGGAAAATTTACTCCAAGAAACGTCTCTGCAAAAAACGAAAAAAAAACTGCATATGTAGTGGAATACAACGGTTGGAAAAGAGGCTCAGGTCAGAATGACTCAATTTGCACCTGAGTGAGTGCACTCGAAGAATTAATTGGCAATCTCTAATTATTTTCTTCGATATAAACTGGCGCGACGTACAAGAGATAAATGTTGAAAGTTATTCATTCGATTGATTAGCAAAGTACGGGATGAAAAGTGTCGTAGTCGTGTTAGATTCTGGCCACTGGCTTCAAAATTAGCACTAAGTATCGTATCGTTACTCGCGCACGTACGTGCGCATCCAGGACTGTTGGAACGTCCCTCATACTCCGGCTGGCCGCGATTTCTCTCTTTTTCGATTTTGCACAGTCTAGTGTCTATTTTTTCCACTCTCTCGTCCGGAACGTGACGGTAGGCACGAAAAGTCTCATCGTACGTTCGAATTGGATTTACTGCTTATTATACGTATGTATATGCATCCAATACACATGAGCGATGGTTGGAAAGCTGAACGATGAGGATCGCTGGGATGACCGAAACTTCTGCACACTCTATTTCAGGCCATTCGTTCTGGATACGATAAATGCCGTTCTAATTGATGCAGCCAAATGAACCGTGCGGAAGTCCGTGTCTGCCTGGCTCACGAGACCGTTGAATCTCATAAAATTTCAGAGATTAATGAAGAAATAAAAAATACAGAATAAGCCAACGGAGGAAGCATCTTGAAGGAGAACGCTTCCGTGTCATAGTCGTCCGACCATGCAGCGGTTGCACTCTACTCGATAGACTGCATTTCACTCGATCGATTTCTGCTCTCGCAAACTCCGTGTTATCGGGATCGTATGCGTCCCGGTATAACATACGGAAAGCAAATAATCTCTCGTTCGTAATGGTCTGTGATGGTTACGGCGAGCCGAAGCGATCCAAGATAACACGAGAAGCCTGGAGATGAGGAAAGACAGAGCATATGGCTCACACAGTGAGATACTAATAATAGGACACACGCAAATCCCACATAGACCAAATACGTAACCATCATATTGAATAAATAATTATTTCCATTCAACTGAACTTGACCTGGAAAATAATATTGGAAGCAGTGTAGAAAAAAAGGCTGAACAGGAAGTTGGTTATGCGATGATGGCCCAGCGATCAAGACACTGTTTTCGCGAATCTCCATTGCAGGTTGATGGCTATGCTGATTTTCTTTCGAAAATTCTCAACATTTTCGGAATGGAATTCCTCGTAACGAAAAATTCAAAAATTGACCGAGGCACCGAAAAAAAAAATAGTTTTTCCTTCTTGTTTCTTAAAAACCAAATGACCCCTTTTCACGACTAGCATTTTTGGTCGTCCGAGCAGACAACGACAAATATACACGTTGAAACGCTAAATTCGAGAATTCCTAGATGCTCCAGTCAACGTAACGATGTTGGCGAAATGCCGGAGGAATGTTTATTTTGTGTGATGATAGCGGGTGTGGCGAACAGCCTTCGCAGACTTCAGACGTATTGCTTCACGTTTGGTCGAATGAACTATCTTCCTATGTAAATAGTCAATATTGAGTAGCGTAAGTCTGTAGTCTGTTCATTACTTATTAATAATTTGACGAGTCATTTTGTCACTTTGTAATTTGATTGAAACGGAACCACTACATTTAACCCTTTGAGTGAACAACTATGAGAGCATATCGGATTAATCTGACCCATAACGTTTTTCAGATCGATGTATTTCGGTGAATAGGCATTTCTTGTTTTTTTTTTATTCGAGACATTTTTTGTGCTAAATTATTTATATTTAATGGCCCGAAATTGATTTTATGACGAAAACGAACATTAATGCTGAAAATTCGGTGACAGGAAATTGTTCGGGTCTAATCGACCCAGTATAGACTCGAACGGTTAATTCTAGTACAAAATAATGAAAGTAAATGATATTTTTGGTAAAACGATCGTTCGACACAAACTGAAGATTTGGCCAGTGTCATGAAGTATCTTTACACAATGTTCGCGAAAAAGATTTTGACTGCCTCTGATTGTGCACTGTTCCATGTAAACACGAAGGATATCCTTTTGCCTAATTCAAAGAAAGCATCTCACCGTGGAATTTCGCGTGGTTACCCTGCGGTCAATCCTGTGGCTTATTCTCCCTCATCCCTGGACCAATCTCATCCGCTCTTTCTGCATCTCTCTCCATCTCCCTCCCTTCGGTAACGGCTCGTGGCGCAACTGACCAATATCGTTTACGAGAGCTATGTGGTCTTTGTTGTAAATTTGTTATCGATAAATCACATCCGGGCCTTCGAGGTACTTAACGATTGAAGAAAAAAAAAGCAGCTAGTTCGAGGGACTGAACACCTCGGAAAGAATCCTTGCCATTTCATTGTGTCACGTTTCACTCGAACATGAAATTTATCAAGAGGCTATCACTATTTGTGGAAAGTATTACGATTAAGAGTAGATGAATCGGTATATCTGCACATCTGGTTCCTTTGTAATGAGTCACGGAGTTCTGCTTCACTTGTCCAGGATAATCGATTATCGATAATTGTCGTGCTCATTGCCGAACAAGTATTTGCAACTCCGATAAATCATTTCTGATTTATGTCACATCAACGCAAGCACAATAACACTCATCTCACGATTTACAACCGTAAATAGGATCTTCCTGAGCGCAATGTATTGCGCACTACGGGAATGATAGCACCGAAGACGACTGCATATTTCTACAGCAATCAGCGAACGATATCGAAGAAAACCGGAATGTGCCACGTTTTTATCGTTTCAAATAAACTCCCAAGTATTTACAATGGAATGGTAACGAATCGGTGATTAAAATGATGAGAACCAGAAGTTAATAATTTCGAGCAGTTCTCTGAATCGTAAAAAATGAAAAAAACTGTCGTCAAGTTTAACTGCCTCGTATCTGGGATCCTTGATCTTTTTGATCCACTCGTACTCTTGACATCATCGTGGCAGTCAGATCATAGTCGGATTTATGTTTTTTTTTCTGACCTCAGTCAAGTCTGTTCCAGCCGGTCCAATGAAGCCGAATTAGGGAGGACGATAAATAACGTCAGTATCACAAAATATAAGTATTTTATGGCGTCCTCCCTCGTATACCAATTTATAGTCTCTGCTGCTAACAAGAACTTTGGAAAAGCAAGATAAAAATCCAATTCCAGGACTCAATGCAACGTCTGTAATTCGTCAACGATCAGAGTCGCATAGGTCTGTCAGGGAATTCCCAGAAGCTAGAGATCTCGCAATTGTCGTAATTAATTTTCACTGTTAGTCCTGCCGCAGTCACCGCACCTAATTGAGCAAACGAATGGTTTAACGTTTCATGAAGCTCGTAGGAAACATTTTTATTGACCAGAACACTGCACGCGGGACATATCACATTGATACCAACTTCTCTCAGTCACGTCCGACACAGTCATACATATTGTTTGGAAAATAAATTATTCCACGAATATTTCTTCCACGACGATACTTCGTGATCTTTTCCAAGTCGCACTAATCAAAACGTGCAGTATGAACGATCGTTCCATTCACGCTCGTGTCATAAAATCATGACATACGAAGCTGTGATCTAACTGCTCCTTCGTTTAACCCTTTGAGTGCATACTCGGTCGTTTCTGCCTCAACAATTTTCTATCACCGATTGTTTGGCATTCAATCGCATCGAATGTTTCGGCATTTATTTTTGACTCCCTGGAAAATAAATTTAAGTCCATAAAAAACGAATATTGCAATAAAAAAAAAACGTCTACAAAAAAATTAACAAAAAATGCATATTTACCGAAATACAATGATTTCAAAATCGCCCTGGGTCAGATTGACCCGATATGTATTTATAGGATGCGGGCACTCGAAGAGTCCAGCTTCTTCGTTCTCGATTCGATTTGCTATTCGTTGATGCATAGAAAGAATAACTGTTTGCAAAAATGAGGATCTTTATTGTTCAAAGTCTATCAAAAATTGTTTGTTTTAGAAAATGTCGTTTTCGCACCGCGTCGAAGAAAGTGGTGAACATTTTTTTTCCAACTTTTGTTGCCGATTATTCTTGGAGTAAATGGTTGCAGAAAGAATGCTGTTAGGGTTGAATATCGTGTTTGTATATGTACGATGCTTATATATATTTGTATGTGTCTGCGTAGGGTTTCTCGTGATGACGATGGCCCGGGGGTCAATTCGTTGGTTCTGGCACGTCTCTTCTGTAAAAGGGTCACGAGAGAGCGTAATTGCAGATTGCCGAGGGGTGTTGTACGCTCGTACATGTAGCGACGATTGTGCTGTCGAAATTCGTTCCTATACCGACGATGAATTTTGTAGCCTCGAGTGGGGTGTTACAAGGCAAACGCGTACCTGTCCACGAGGTTATATTTGCAAATAAGTGTGTGTGTGTGGGCTTGTGTGTATGTGTGAATGCATACTGCACATATATAATGCGAAGCATGTATATTACACATACATACAGATTTGTTGTCGAAGCTTATACGGTTAAGGGGAAAATTCGTGTTGGACAAGAACGTCGGCTCTTCCACTACGGATACAGGCCCCGTCTCATTGCTTCAGTCTCGCTCTCTCGTTCAATCTCTGGCTCATCGCTCACACATACACACCCAACCGGATAGAGCCATGAGAGCGGGTTCTAATTATTTTGCTCGCTGGCACGCGACTAACACGATAACGGCCAGGCATCTATCATGTATATAACAATTTGAACCGCTATTTTGGTGAAAGGGGTAGCGTGAGCCATTCACAGTGTCAAGTCACCTCACCCAGGCCCTTTTTATTCCAAGCCTTCCAATACCTAAATACCTATAGGTGCGGCAGGCGGATCCGCTGTTCTTACATAATGTGCTCATTGTATATTGTTCACTGACAAACAGTATTGCACCGTCGGAACGAAAAAGCAGGCATCATTTGTCGGCACTTGTCCTAATTATTAGCATTTGTTTTAAATCTTTATTATACGGTCAGGTAGTAGATTTATTAAGGCTTATGATTATTGAGCAATGCCATCAACACGGTAATACTTGGAGGAGGCCGTCTGCTTCTATAAACGACCGCAAATAGTTGGTTAAATTTGAAGGTGCTGGGAGGTGCGAGAAAAGAACAGCACGAGAGTCTCTGTTAATGCCAACGTTCAGCTAATTTCATGCTATGCAGCATTTATTTCGAGCAACTCCGACATTGTTACCCTTTGCTGGAACAACACACCAACTAAGTCTTCGTTTTTCTGTTAAAAAGTAGTTTACATATATCTTCTATATATGTCTTGGCAAACGAGAAAATAATTAATTGGATGGCCGCTGTAATTTCCTGCTGGAGGACGATAAAATCTCATTGGTACGATGCTCTCTCGACGCCTAAAAGAGAACCCTTATTTCTTGCTGATTTGCTCCCTCTCTCTCACCATCTTTCTTCCTCAATCTTTTCGTCTCTCTTTCCTTTTTCATTCTCTTCTGTCTTCGTGTCACGTTTTATAAGTTCCATTCCCACCCTACTTTTTTCTTTGCTGTCTTCCTCCCTTGCACTATTCATCCGTCTTTCCACTATCGCCCTATCTCACCCTAGCACACCTTGATAGATTGTTCCTGAAATTTCAATCGTGAGGCGATACCAACTAGAAATTCTGCAATCATCGCAGCACGTGTCGTTTCAGGTTTCCTTTCGCTTTGCAGCAAAACTTTCATGGTTCGAACTACGTTAGGGAACGTCAATAATTTCCCATTTGTATCAAATTATCAAGGCTTCGCATCTTATGAATGTTCAACTGCATTTGTACGATCGATAAATTCTCTTTGCACTTGCAAATCGAAGGCTTTCGTTTAAAAACATTCCATCGCATTACGCACAACAATAAATTCCCGGTGTGTGTGTGTGTGTGTGTGAAGTTTGGTCAAAGTTTTCTGTTGTGTAAACGTTCTATTCGCAATGATAACAAGATTGGAAATAGCTCGAGTGTTTAAGATTTGCGAATTCTAATGCGCTGCGGTATACATAAAAATTCAATCTATCAGTGCAAACATTGGAGTATAAAAACGGCGGAAATCGAAAAGTATATCGAGTGCAGCTATGTATCACGGGGTATGGTATATTCATGAGCTATACGTGTATCTTGCAAGTGGCTGAATAAGAACGGACATTTCTACTAGCAAAGTTTCCGCAACATGGTTTGCCCACCATATCAGAACGCTCTTTCTTCGTTGCTGCCGTTCGAGTCTCACTCTTTCTCTCTCCGTCTCTTCCTTCTCCCTTGTTCTTGTTCTGCGAGGCTTGCAAGAAAACGGAGCGAATCTTCTCCTCTTGAATTCTAGTCTCGCACGTTACCTTCGCACCGTTCTCGAGGTAACTCCTCACCGTACGATATATAACACGTCTATGCAAATTTGCCTCCCTTAACGGTATCGGTCCGTATTCGTGGTCGTTTCGCACACGTTGTCCGCGCAAAGGAAGGAACGGCCATGTAGCATGAGATCACGAAAGAAAGACCAGAGGTGGAAAAGCTCCCGCACCATTTCCATCCTATCATTTAGCCTCTTTCTATTATGCTCTCCTTCCCGCTCTTTTCCTTGCCATTTCATCTTTCTCCTTTTTCCTCATTCTTCCTCGAATATTCGAAACATTTTACCGTAGTCTTCCACTTGAGACTTTCCGATGGATTGGAATTGGCGACCCCGACGAACCTCCAAGAAATATGCGAAATTACCGCCATACCAAATACTCAGTATCTGCTATTTCATTGCTCATGAATTATTCCTGAGATATTTTTTTCATTATGGAACAAACGCTAAAATACAAAGATGACAGATTTTTTCAACAATATCGCAAAACGTTCTCGTTTAAAAAATAAAAACAAAACAAAAGAATTCCTATCGCACCGTCGCGTATACATTTTTCATTGAAAATTGAGCGACGAAATAGTTGAGAAATCAATATTGAGACTGGTTGACGGAATGTTTTATAAATCGATTGAGTTTCTCTTCTTCAATAATAATTACATGTGTTTTCCTCTTTTTTTTTTTATCTCACACAGCATCCCGCCGATCTCGTTTGCGACCCTTAAAAAGTATTACTTGGATAAAGGGATACACGTACTCATGCGACTGAATGAAATGAGGATTCGGAAGCTGTTCAATCCTATCCCATGATTAAGCTCTTGTACGAACAGGAAATAATTTGCTGTTGGGAGATTTTCTGAGTGTTCTGAGACGTCAGGAGTTGCAAGTGGATTAAGGAGGTCGAGGGTTGTGTATTTCTCAATCACACGTCTCAATAACTAGGCGTATGAGAGAAGTGATAGTATTTCCGCGGGGGCAACTCGTATGTCGTTTCTACATTAATTGGTAAATGGCGAAGAAACGAAACTGCTGCGAGAATCGCTAGATCGACTGGAACGAAAGTAAAGTCCAAATACTTGCATGGTGGACAGTCAAAATTAATTGTACCCTTCGAGTGCACAGATCCCATAAGTGCATATTGGGTCAATCTGACCCAAAGCGTTTTTCACATCGTTGCGTTTCCGTAAATATGCATTTTTTTTTTTTTATTATTTTATGGCCGTAAATTCATTTTTTGACGAAAACGAAAATGAAATACCAAAATATTCGTTGTAATTGAATGCCAAACATCGGTGATAATGCGAGAGGAAAGAGAGAATATGTAAACGTAGGAAAGTGCCGTAGGAAAAGTAAATATCTCGTTTTTCCCTTACGAAAACTTCATGGGTTATCTCACCTTTTGTTTCGAAGGGCGGCTCCGACATGATTAATGCGTCTTTTTTTCTAACTGGGAACTTACGCAGTAGGAGATTGTTTACAGACTCTGCAGGCTTACATTTTTGGAGGTAGAAATAAGGTTCGAAGTTATTCTCCTTGTTGAGGGTGCGGCTGGACATTTATGACAAAGCCATCACTGAGAACTTTTTCTTTCCTTCGTTCTTTTCCGTTTTCCTGCTCTTCCTTAGATCTTAGTTTTCGGTACTGATCCTTCGAACCCTGATGAAATGTAATTACCGAACAAAGAGATGAGATCTGTCTCGTTATCGCTTCTACAGCGACTTTCGTTTACAGGAGAGCCGGGAGCAAGTACGAAGAGAAGCAATTTGCTTGTTTGACAGAGAAGGACTGAGGGCCAAATAAGCAGCAAGCTGCGAAGCATACGTGTCATCAGAATGAGACAGCCAAGTTATTCTGATGACAAAGGGTATACTACTGGGAGAGTTTGGAAATGTAGAGCTTATTACGAGGGAGGAAAGGGGAAAGTAACCATGTGGGTTGAAAAACCAGATTGCCGAGGGTTGACGTCGGCAAAGTTTTATCTCTGCTTCCTCATCAAATTCCACCCTCGTGCGTTGCCGCGTTAGGATATACTCTTCGACGGTATACCGAAGTTTCAACCACACTTAGAGCCCCGCCACTGAAGAGAACATATTTGAATAATGTTCATACTAAAATTGTGCTAAATTTACTGAAGGGAATCGCAATCTTCTTCGTATTCGAGCAATATTCGACCGAATTAAAATGTAGTCCATGTGTCTACCCGCAAATTACTCGTGTGTGCCACTCCATCAAGATTTTTTGCTCAAACAAATGTTTTTCACAAGCCCATACTCTTCCAGCAGATTCGTTTCCCCAAATTCCGCTTCGAAAATCCTATTTTTGTGTGTTCTCTTCTAAATTTTCATCGTTATCTCTTTTTCCGTCAGGATGAGAAACAAGTAGTCCTGCTTTCGAGATCTCAGTACACATGTAACTATGTCCAGCGCCAGCAATAAATCATTTCAAAATAGGTCGGGCTGCGTAGAAATATATGTAATACATGTATGAGTACATACTGGGTCGTTTTGACCCCGACAATTTTCTGTCACCGATTCGTATGGCATTTAATTTTTGGTTTCGTCGAAAAAAAATTGAGACTAAAAATATGGATAATTTAAAACAAAAAACGTCTCTCTACAAGGAAAAGAAAAAAGTACCTTGGAAAATAATAAATAAATGTTTATGATTGAGCAAATCATCGAAATTGAATGGTTTGATTATGAGAACAATGCGTTTGCTTTTTTAGGGATGGTGGTTCGAGTGTTTATCGGTATTGTATTTCTATATGGATCAATACTATCGAATATCGCATTTACGAGCCTAGTGGCGCTCATAAATTCAACTAACCTGCGGGAAGTGTTGGATGGTGGAAAATTCATGGGAATCGAAAGAAAAGGCGATAAATGGTGAAAACTCACCACGCGGATGCTGTGTTGTCCGCGTTTCTCCCATAAATCGCTCACATACCCCCTTAAGGGGCGTGCGAGCTTATTCCGTTCGCTATTTATATTTCTTTTCCAACTTGTATTTTCATCGCTTCCCCTGCACACTTTTGAAGGGTATAAGAACGCTGACAATTATTTATATCGACGACGTTATTATTGCTCTGGTTGTAACACATCGGCTTATAAAAATGATGCAGCACTGAGCGCAGAGCATAATTATTCAGGCTCCCTTTAAATGATGACATTCGGTTGATCATCAGACTATTCCGTGATTCGGTAAACCAGCGCAGTGAGCAAGCCAATCAGCGAAACGTCGCGGAAATTTTAATCGGACGACGAAATGATCTGTACATTCTAACACGTTCATCATTAGTAAACGCACTGGACTTAGCGTCCAGCAAGCTTTAGCAGCTTTATAATGACGTCATGGCAATGATGCTGTAATATTCCGTTAAAGGATAAAAGGAAAAAAAAAGTTCACACCATCGGAGCAAGATGGGGAGAAAAAAAATGTTGTTGACACTACATTTGGAGAAACACGTAAATGGTTTGATTTATATGTATGCGTACGGGGTTCCGCAGACTGAAAGTGAGCATTGGAATTGCTGACAATTGGCGAAGTAACTCAGAGCACACGCAAGCCCACGCAGTATTACATTTAGAGAATGTAATGTGTTGACTGGATCCATCGATCTTGTTGATGGTTGAAAAGATCGTTGAAACTGGAGTCACGACTCCCGGCTCATGCCCAAGTTCAGAAGTCAAGTGAGTCCGAGTCTTGCGAATCGTGGGCTCCGCTGAAGACACAATATATAAGTGAGTGTAACAAGCTGAGGCAAGGGTAAGACATTATATAAACGCACAGTACGTTTTAATTGGCGAATCGTACGTCCACGCGAGGAGAGGAACAAATACTCACGCGCCATTTTTATTCTCATATACTCCCTATCGGCTAAGCGAACACTCGACTGTGGCTGACGAAATGCTTTAGAAACTATATGAACGATACGTGCGAGGGCTCTACGATGTATACCGAGTTATATATCCCGATCAAGTCATTGAGAAGCCGAGCAATGTGATGAGCAAGAGGAAGAGAGATAGAGATTGAGAAGGAGGGGACGAAAGTGAGCGACTCGCGCCATTTAGCCGGGTGACGTGCTCCTGGCATCGACAGTGTGTCAAGATCACTCGATCTCAGAGTGCAGTGTACGCGTGAGCTCGACTGTACCGATCGCTGGAGGCCTCATCTGCTCCTCAATCTCGGTATTCTTCTTACTCGTCTATACATATATATATATATATATATATATATATATATATATATATATATATATATATATATAATA
>JAPYYS010000368.1:25022-88393 GCA_030522525.1 Campopleginae sp. 14b
TATATATATATATATATATATATATATATATATAATATGCATATATGTAAACGTATATATGTTGTGATCAAAGATCGCTCAGGTTGTCTGGTGTATATCCACGTGAAGATGAGACTCGAAGCTCTTGCCACCCTTTCGACTGTAATATCTATCCGTAGTTCATATTTATAACCCTTCCACGGCTGCTTGAACCTGCTGGCGTAACCACCTCAACCTCCTACTTCAATCTCTCGAGTGTGACACGCCAAAGTTCGTGATACTTCGACCCTTCGACTTTATCTTTCTACCCTCTGCACGAGTCCTCAATTTCAAGCCCTTTCCATGATTCCAAATCTGCTCCTCTCCAACCTCTCAAACCCGCTATTTCCTCGATGTCTTGACTTTCGAGCTTTCCGATCGATTCCAATGTCCTTCAAGCCCTTGACATTTTCCTCTCAAATGTGTATTCGTGATTAAATATTGTCTACTCGATATTTTCCTTCTCCTGTCATTAGTTTTCGTCTCGTTGGCTTTCCGTTCAACTGCATCTTCAAGCACTTGAGAAATCTTTGACGTACTGTACTGCTTTGAATAAGACAGGTGATGCAATCATGTGCACAGACAAGAAGGTCAAGATTCCGATGTCTATAGCTTTTTTCGATCGTCGAAACCTTGGCCAGCTGACACTCTCTATATCGCGCCGTATTTCCGGAGTTAATTATAGAGTGCGACGATCGCGTTGATCAGAACACCACGTGGCCTTATGATGCGACAGACAAATGGGCATTTATACGTTCAGATGTTTTCTTGTTCCGATTGAAACATTTTCATGAAAAAATTCCATGTGCCTAGTCAATCCAAGATATTTCATATTTTAATGAATATTTATTCAAAACGGAACGATTTTCTGACCATTTTTAGTTGATAATTATGTTCTAAAAATATTTATTGCTGCGGACTTAATTTTCTAGTAGTACCATGGGACCAGGAGGAATCACCGTGGTCCTGGCCATGTATTGGCTCAACGGTGGGGTAGAAACGGTATCCCTCTCTCCTGGCGATCAATACTCCCCTTACCAGCCACCATACCGGACCAATCTTGCCCAAGGACCTCTTAGCTATCCCAACTGGCTGACATACCAACAGGATCTAACCACAAGATTAGGTAATAATTAATATACGTAAGCCTACTAATGTGCGTTACAAAAAATGCTTAATATTCGAGCGGGAAGCTACCGCAATGCTTAATTTTATTGAATTTTATTGGCGCTCTCTACCAGTTGCACTCTTAGCGTCAAGATACTTATGAAATCGGTTTACAGAACCACCAGATTATACTTCTGGGTCCAGAAAAGCTGATGTCAATTATGTTTCGAAGGATCGGGCAACAGTAGAGGATTCGGTAATTCCTGATCTGGATATTTTACCCATTGTTCCTGGAGAATGGAAGGTAACCGGTTTTGCTGATGTCAGGATAAATTCGAGCGAATCAGCAGCCAAGAATTTGAGAAATGTCAAACTTTCCAAACACGTTTCTATCTCAAACGATGATGACTTCTCAGACGACACTTTCCAGGACCAAGGACCAGGTTCTGTGGAGGTGTACAAACTCGATCTTCATCGCGAAAGTCCGTTGCTCGTGCCGCATCTTGAGAAACAAGTAGGCAAAGGATCGCGGATAAAGAATAAAATACCGAAAAAAGCTAGAGCTGAGGAAATTTTGTGGAAACTAAAACCCATAGACGTCAACGAATCTCCATTACCGGCAATATTTCGACAGCCTCCGCTGGTCATCAATGATGGCAAACCGTCTCAAGAGTCTCGTCATAAGGTTAAGACTTACCACAACGACGAGGCGTTCGCGGTTGGAGGTGTGCCTGAATTACAAGTTGGTTGCGAAGGTCTGGAAACTGCCGAGAGACAGAAACGCTCAAAAGGATCAGAAATTGACAATATTGACAAGAGTGACGACTGGGACAATGTGGGAAAGTACCAAGAACCTGTTTACAGAGAATCAACGGAACCCATACTATTCCGTGTAACTCCGATAGTCCTCAACAACGACGAAGAGGAACCACCATCGGGTGAAGTTTATGAGGAAATGGATGCACTTATGAAGCTCAAGAAGTTGGAAAGCACGAGTCCAAAACCGACGACAAGACGATGGAATCGAGCGGATATAGATCCGGCCCTCGAAATGGACAAGTACCAAGAGAAACGTACGGAAGTCGAAACATTTCCGGAACGTGGTGACCTTGGACCTACGAGTAACAACAGCGAAGTAGCCAAGTCTAATGACCCAGAAACATCGAACCAAAGGGAAGGCACGCCAAGATTTCGAAGGGACATTGCTCCAGTAGATTCAATCGAATCATTTGTCTCCTCTTTCGAGGACAAGGAGGACGCTACCCGCTTGTCATTGAATCAGATCAAGAAAGGGAATCATCGGAGTGGACGTAAGATACTCTGGGTACAATATTCGGATGGACAAGCGCATGACAACTCAGCTACAAGCTCAAGATACCATGAAGTTGACAATGAGCATGAAGAAGAGGACTCAGATTTGTGGGGCTTTGGGGAGGAAGACGGAGAATTATCCGACAGTGAGGATGAACCTGATGTGGCTAAGCTGCGAGAAGCCGAAGTAGAAAAGAGACGGCGTGAATACGAAAGTAGGAAACAGGGAGAGTTGTACAGGCGACGTGAAGGGATGAGAGAGACTCATCAACCTCATCCTGGAAGTGATAATTCCAAGGCTCGAAACGTGAATATGGAGATTGAAAAAATTCGCAAAGACTACGAGAGGCAACTGGAAAAACAGCAAAGGGAACGGCAGAGAATACCGGAAGAAAGGAGTGAGTGGGGAAAAGCCCGTAGAGAGGAGATGCATCGACAACAGGAAAAAGAATCGAGGCGTATGATGGAAGAAGAAGAAAGACGAAGAGATTGGAACAGGAGACGTGAAGAAGAGGAAAAACGAAGAAGATTCGGAAACCAGCAAAGTCGCGAAGATCCGCCATCTCCCCTCGTGCGAATCTCATCCCCTAATAATCGAAACACGGATAGAGTTCAGCAAGACGAAAATGATGAAGAACGCAAGCTCCAGGATTACATAGAAAGAAACCGTCCGGTTGACCCGAAGAAAGCTGGAGAGCATCGAAGACCCAATGAAAATGTAACCGATAATGATGGACGTAGACGATACATAGAATACCAAGAAAGACGCCGTATCGAGGAAGAGCGTAGACGCCAACAAGTGAGAGGGTATCAAAGGGGGCAAAATGGACCAAGTGAAAATAATGGACAGCAGCGAGTGGAGGAAGATCATGGAAGGGAACGGCATCGAGATGAAATGGAGGCGGAACATCGAAGGAGGCAACATGAAAATGAAAGAAGAAGGAAATTGGCAGAGCAGCAAAGACAACGAGAAAATGAGGAGAGAATGAGGCAAATTGAAGAGCAACGAAGAAGAGATCGTCCGGAGAACCGTACGATGGAAGAGGAAAGGCGTCGGCGCCTCGAAGAAGAAAAGAAGCTTCAAGAGTACGTACGAAGAAATCAGCCAGTGGTGGTGCCGAAAAGAAACAACAGCCAAGCTCCCAACACCTCTCAAGGAAGTAATTCAGAGGAACAGAGACGGACGATCGAGGCTGCAAGACAATGGGATCGTAGCAGGCGACCGAGTGTAAACCGCAATGACGGCAGAGTGCACGGTCCTTCAGCCCCGACAAATATTGGTCAGCGTCACCCACAAAACGATCGAGAGGACATGCGACAACGACAAGAGAGAGTCGAGGAGGAGCGTCTTCGGGAATCTAATCGTCGGAGGCTGGAAGAAGAGGAGCGGAGAAGAGAGGCAGAATATCGACGTGTCGAGTCCAGAAGGCACGAAGAGGAGAGAATCCGTTTGGAGCAAGCTAGAAGAGCCGATGAAAGTAGAAGAGCCCAATCAGCGGAGCGGAGCAACCCCCGGCAAGGATACGATTCTTCTCATCGTCAAGCTGGTCAAGTCCTCGATCGGGAGGGTGAAGAGCTTCGCAGACGAGACCCAGCCGGGAGGACAACGGATAACGCAATGCGAAATCAAGAAGTTGAGTGGAGAAGGAGATCCGAAGAACGCGCCGCAGAACAACTCGAGCAGCAAAGGGGAAGGCAGAGATTGGAGAATGAGAGAAATTCCAGAAACAATCAACGTCGACGACCACACCACGAGGATAACAGGTAAAGTATGCAAGCCCATGTCATAAGTACGTACACGTAGGTACCGAATATGCATATCTACGAGCTTCTCTTCCGTTCATTGTCTGGATTCTGTTGGAAAATTGCAATGTTCTGGTGGCTGGGACCACGGACCGCCACTTGACAAAAAAACCTCTTTGGGAGGTTGCTCTTTGTGAGCAAATCAAGTGCATAAAAATGTCTACATTTGCTGGGTAACTACCGTAACTGTTATCGCCATAACTCAACGCGTGAGGTTTCTTCTTGCAAAATATACATATTGTCACTCCGCTGTACCGTTGCCGTAGGCCAAAGACGAAGCAACCAAGCGAAAGTGTCAGAGGCGGCTACAACGAAGCAGAGTGGAGAAGACGTGAACACGCGAGACTCAACTCTCTTCCCGTCAGTGCCAGGATAATACTACGCTCCAATGGTCTTTCTGGAAAAGGCGGAAGAACGTCATCCGAAGCAAACCCATCACGACCGCTACAACGTTTAGAACCGTGGATTGGCAACAGGGGTAGCTTTGACGACGACGTCGGTTATCGGGTGAGCTTTTACCCTTGTTGTTAACCCACAATAGAATCGGTTACATTCTGTACATTCTATCAGTCATAAATCACACATTGCGGTCATGCATGACGCGAGACGTCATTGGAAAATGAAATTAAGCCAGAATAGGACGTGTTCGTACGTTAATCGAATTTTCTACCAAGGAATTCGACGATGTTTCAAATCGTTCGTTTCAGTTGGTTCAGCGTGCAGTTCCGTTCAACCTCCCTCATCCAAATGCCAGAGCGAAATATAAATAACATTTTAAAAGGATTTTCCGATAACGCGTAAAATCCATTCCTGGATTCAAGTCGAAGTGTGATTAATCCTGGTTCGTTAAGAACGATACACGTCGATAGACGATCAATCACTAAACCGTGCCCGTAACTTACGCTAGTCAGGGGGACTTGGAAATTCCGAAGGCAAACTGCGGAAGAGAGCAATTTCCTTAGTCCCGTACGTACATGAACATCATAACGACGATCTCGAGTCTTTGCAATTGAAAATATTCTCAAACAAACAACAAAGTATCCTGATGGCGGTTTAACCGCAAAAAAAGCCTTCAAATATGAATTTCGAACGAACACAGGAGTTGTTCTATTTTTCAAAATTTTTTGGCCTCTTTCGGTCACTTATTCAGTTGAATTTGCGATGATGGGAACTTTGGATCGGTCCAGCTTAAGATTGTATGATCCAGCGCGGAATGTCAAATGTGAACAACCGGACGTACATGTGGAATACGATTTTGCACTCTGTAGATTCTCCCTAACAGTCTTCCGGTAGTGCCGAAGCAACAGAAATGCCCTCAATGGTGAGAGAAGCCGAGTTCACATTCAGTTCAGTTGAGAATGTTGAATTACAAGCGGTGGTTTAGACACTCATAGCTATACATAACTACCGGGGTATACGGTTGGTCTAGTCGCTTGGTTTCCAGCTCTTCGTCGTCGCGTTTGGTTTAGAATGTCGAATTACCTCTTGTGGTTTAGTCTGCTACTCTATGACGCATATAGCTTAGGTGCGAGGGGCCGCAGGAACACAACACGGCTACAGTACACCGAACTAGTGTTGTCATGAGCTGCTGATAATGCTATGCAAGATCGTAGTTCATGTAACCATATACTGTCCAAACTTCCATACCGAGGAAGTCGGAGTTGCAGTTGACGATATTCTGTACCTCAAGGACCTCGAAGAAGTCATTTCCATTTGTTTCCATGATTCCTTCGTTATTCAGGACTCCAAGCCTCAATTTTTTTGTACTCAAATAAATTTAATCAGGAAAATATTCTCCGGCAAACGATTGATCTGATAATCTTGAGTGAGGTACGGTTTTTCAATTAGCACTAAATTTTTCTTATTTTCCTGACGTTGCTATTAGCAAGAAAGTTTGAAGCCATTAATTCGGTCGTATCTCATTGACGTTCTCGCCACCTTGCATTATTCTATCTTAATGACACAATCAAGAAGCTCTAAAGCCCATTCCGGAAAGTCCGGCGCTTTCGGTATTTGATGAGCCAAAAAACGTCTGAGAGTTTGGATGACAAGCGCCACGGTGATGAATTGCTTGGGTTTTAAATGTATAGATGTATATTCTCTAACAGCAGGGTCTATCTCCCAATCGGCCAGGCTTGGAGGCAGTAGGATTTCGAGTTCGAACGACATCGCGACCACCAGTGGAGAGTCCCGGTGCGTGCGTTTGGGCCATCGTTCAATGCTGTCCTCCGAACAAACGTCGAACGGCGTGCTTCGAATCAATGGGATGTCCCGGAGCCCATTGGGACCCCAACCCATGCAGTAGATCATTGACTGATGCAGCTCGAGACGAAGTCGTCAAATTCTACGCGGCAGCTGACCGGGCAAATACCAGAAACTAAAGAACATTCGTCTTACACGAGTAGAAAATTGTAACCCTAAATAAACAATACAACAATGTGCCACAATCACTCTAGCCGAATAGAACAAAACGATGATTTCGTGCACAATCGTAATGTTTACGAACCTAACACTCAATTAATATTTTTCACATTTACAGTTGACTAAACATAAAGATACTCGTGAAACTAACTTTGATCCGATCAACGTGTTCATTCCCATGAACACTCTGCGTATAAGACCCCATAAACCAACAATGACGACCCTCCACTCTTGGACCATAACTAAATCCTCGTTTCTATTCTGCATAATTCCGAAATATTTTTTCAAGCCAGTATGAGCTGTCGATCACAATCAAACTCCAATGAACGCTAATTAACGATACTATGAACCGAAACGGTTGATTGTCCGTACCGAGCGAACGGAAGTGAATTCGCCAGTACGCACCTTGATCAGTTTTTCCATTCGAATGCTCTGAACTGGATCCGTTTCCAAAAACCATTATTAATTACGTTTTATCCTGTTACCGAGAGAATCGTTTTATTTTTTTATTCACCAGTTGTCGCCTAAAAATGTGTAATACGACGTACAACGAGCATGAGAGAGTCGAATGTAAGGAAATCGTAGAGAGCGTGTTGTTTAAAGCCTTCGAGGCAATCGGCCGGATGTCAGCATCGAAAATTGTGCGTTAAAAACATGAGAAATCTGATCGCTGGCTACACTGCAATGCCTGATAGCCGCCATACAATTTTTGCGTGTATGTGTGTCTGTGTGTGTATGCGCGTGTGTATGTCTGTCTTTTTTATTTTAAACTAAACGCGACGCTTGCTCTAATTTTGTTTGTAGGACAGATAAAATTTTGCCATTATGAGCGATGACAGACAAAATGTATTATAGTAAAAGTATTTATCTCGAATGTACACTTACGTATCTGAATAAAGCTGGAATCAATATTATATGAACGGGCATCATATTTTCACCCTAGAACTCCTGCTGCTGGCTCATTCATAACGAGCTTTCACATTATTTTTCTCCTATGCCTTCTCGTAGATAAAATTATTCGATGTGATGTATTGGTTGATGATTAATTGGATATATTTATGAGAGAAATAATTCGCCGTTTACCTCAACAGGCCTCCTGCTACAATAGCGTTGATTGCACGAGAAACGTTTGCCATAGCTCTTAAACGCGTTGAATGGCCTCGTTACTCATAAAAGCTTTCCTCTTTCCTCTGTTATCCTGCACTCGCTGTGGCAGGCGAAAACTCGCATGCCAAACTCCATCATTGTATACATCGAATCCCTGCGAGATTCACTGCATCCGAACTCTCCTCCGATCAACATTGCTCTTCTCTTCCTAGAGATGCCAATCGCTCGACTAATTTTTACATCGACCAGAACTCAAACATCAGCTCTTGGGCTTCGAACGAAACACACTCAAGAGCGTCAACGAAATAAATTAAACCGAAGCGAAAATTTGAGGCTGTTCGATATTCACGTGTTTTGCAATCATCGCTGAGCCTCTTGCCAAACTAATCGCTCCAGTTTATCGTGACAACGATGACGGTCATTTTCCTCGAATTTTTTTTGCTCGACAGCCTGTGTAGCGAGGCAAAAATACACGAATCGATGGTCACGATGTTCCTAAGAACATCCTTCGCGTCATGTACAAACTACTTTATGAAAAAGATAAGAAAAATCAATAGGGAACTGCGGATCCAATTGCACCTGCAACTTTCGCAACCGGAAACTCTTGTACGTCTCGACAAAGTTTCATCTCCGTAAACTACGGAGCTTTTGTTAAACGTCACGTATTGTTCTCAATTCAAGTATAAAAGTTTCAATTTTCTGATAAAATTTAAAAGAATGAAAAAATATTCGCTCAAACCATGACTTAACTTTAACTACAAGTGTCATAAAAACTAAAAACCCGTAGTTCCCACATGTGCGATTCAACACTATCAAAATCATCTAAACTTCCGAAATTTTTTATTTTTATCGTGACGGATTCTGGAATATTATTTTTGTATTCGAGTCACCAACCGAATCGTTCCTGGGAATTTTTACTTAGCGGAACTCTCATCGTCAATTTCTTCTTTTGTTTATACGCGAGCTTGGCATCGTCGAAGGGCACGCGATATTGATTTTTATGTCCGCTCGATCCAATCGCTCACTCCACGGAAAATTTTTCAACTCATATTTCGTACCACAGAATCAGTACGAAGGAATTCATTCCAAAAATCGTATAAACGATTGTTTTGTTCAATTTTCTTGACAACTCTTCACGTTTGATGATTCCAACGAAATTTGGATCGATCATATCTGCAAATGTTTGTTCGATCTGACGATGCGACATTTAAGAGATTTCCCTGATATCCGGAGCCTTTGACCACTTGTGGAAGGAGAATAATAACATTGTCATAAAATACTTGATGGAAAACACACATTCTTTGGTATACAGCAGAGCATCAGGATAAATAGGTTTGTCCTTCGGAAAAGCATGATCTTGTTTCACGTACGAATTTGACTTGCTGGCGAGTTAAGTTTAGTCTGGCAGTAAGAACGATATACAGGATGAATGGCTAAAGTGTTGAGCCGTCCATCTAGCCTTGATTCGCTTGTTTTTCCAAGCCGCAATTTCAGACAAACGGATCTTGTAATGAATCGATCTTGCAGTAGGCAAATGAGCACACAGCACAGTTCCAATGTGCTCTCAGCATATGTTTGTATATACAGAGGCCTATGCATTCGTTATTCTCTCTAAAGGAAACACAAAGTAAATCGATATAGAAGCCATTGTGTAGTTCGAACCAGGAACAGCGAAAGCTACTCTTTCAAAGCAGCTTTTCTTATTCCACCTTCGAGTCCGATAAACTTCTCGTTTTTTAACCATTTCAGTTTCACTCCACTCAAGTCTTATTATACTCGGATCCAACTGCAATGCTTCAACGCCGCATCGGAGACGAATGGCTGGCTTCAATTTAATTCGATCTGATTGATAAGCATCGGAAAAGTTCTACGCTAATGTACAAAGAAAAATCCTTTTGTTACGATCCAATATCGACGTCAAATAAATATCCGAAGAAATAAAAAGAAAATTATCAAATTATTGTCTTTCGAGGCTGGCTCTATTGTCAGCTGCTCGAAACTCCATATTCAAAATGGGAAAAAGTCATTTCGAGCCGACACACGGCCATAAAACATGCAACAGTAAAATATATTTAGTACAACTCAAGCGTATTCATACAATTCGTACAAGAGCCTAGTTATTTCCTTATAAAAGCGTCAAATTCGTGACTGCAAGGTGCACACGTATGAAAGGTGAAAATATCGTTGCTCGTCGGAGCTCGCGAGAAATGCAATAACCTCGGTAGAGATACGTGGTAGCACGTATTTAAAGGATGAGAGGTTACACGGAGAGAAGCGTTGGCAAAGGAGTACAGTTGGTATCGTCACGAGATCCGCTTCTGGACCGGATATAATTGGAAGTTATATACAATAACAATACTTGGCATACATATAGATATTCATATTTCCTTCGTATCCAAACGGAGCAATTTGGACTCGAAGCAGCCACATAGATCCGTGCTATATTGCCAATTAAAGAGAAAGCTTAACGACTAAAAAATCACGTTTCGAAAATTCCATAGAGTTCGCGAATTTTCTCTTGTTTTTTTTTTACCCTTGGAGCACGCACCTCCCAATAAGTCCATATTGGGTAAATCTGACCTGAGGCGTTTTTCAAATCGGTGCATTCCGGTAAAAATGCATTTTTTTTGTTGAGGCGTTTTTCGTACTGAATTGTCAAAATTTTAATGCCCTGAGATTATTTTTTGACAAAAAATCAAATAAAATGCCAAACAATTGGAGACAGAAAATTGTTGGGGTCGAAATGACCCGGGATGCAATCGGAGGGTTAAAAGTGTGAATTTTCTCATAAAACATCCCACATACGTGAGAAACGTATTTCGATGTATTCGTATCGCCTATCGCGGTGCAAAATAGCTAGGGCATTAGCCCCGTACCTAGATGGCCCACGTATATCTCGCAGGGTACACTGTGGAATAACAGCGATGAGTTGCCACCAAATTCGTGTGCACTTGTCGTACGAAAACAGGAGTTTTAAGAGAACAAGTTAAGATTGGGATAGGATGATAGTGTAAAGATGCACGAAATTCACACATTTGGGGTGAAGACTTACCGCCATCGCTGCGCTGCGCGATACCTCGCTTATCGCCTTTTCCCATAATTTCAACGCCTCGTCCTTCTTCAGCTGTAGCTTAGGATGAGACGCTCTTCGTACCCAGTACTCTCCAGCCTGGAAAACGAAAACGGTATCGTACTTCCTTTGGATCCTTGCGGAGGTACCAGCGGCTGAATCTATGGGCCAGAACAATTTTTTTTTCCCACTCAAGATAACGCTCTGCCTTGATCTCCGCGTTTTTTTCATCTTGTTTATTCTGAATGAAAATCATCAACTCCCGTCGTGTACCCGCGCACGTTTTTCGCAAACCCATTTGAATTTTTATGGAACATCTGTCAAGCGCCTCATCGAGTCTAGATATTGGAAAAATTGTATATAACGCTCCGATATCTTTCACGTGAATGGGTGAGAAGGAAAAACGTAGATCGCCACTTTTTTACTCGTTCGACAAAGCAGCCATTTGTGGAAAGTAGACAAAAATTTACAAAGTTCTGCGACTCGCTGCGATTCATTCCTTTGGCAAAAAAAAAAACGTTCAGATGCTTTTCATCCCCTTTAGATGTCCCTCATGCGGGAGGAAACGGGAGTCATAATAGCGAGAGGTCAAAGAAAATATTTTTCAGTAAAATTGTATGGAAAATGCCATATGGCCCCATCATGCCATTTTTCTAGCCACTTATGCTGAATAGTCTGAACTAATTTTCGCAAAACCTTCTTCCTGATCGTCGCGGTAGAGTCAGGAACTTGAATCCGGAGCACACACAGCAGTAATTGGAAAACACACTCACGCTCGAAAAAAACTGACCGTCATTTTTTAACCCATGAAACTCGAGCTCTCGAGCAGAAGCAATGAAAGCGATAAACACACACTCTTGCAGACAGTATACATTTAAGGGTACATTGAAGCGGGAGCCGGTGACGGAAACAGAGGAATAAGAAGTTTCGGAAATTGCGGGACTCTCGGCAGCGACTACTATTACAAGAAAAAGTTAACATCTCGAAGAGTTGTGTGAGGGAAAGGAATGAATACACAAAAAAGTTGAGCGGACCCAAGTATCAATGGATCTCCGGCCGCTGCCTCGATTTTGCTATCGCTAAACCCTCCAGCCTTTCCGTTTGATAATTCCAGTTCATAAAGGGAGTGACTCATCCATGACGTTTTATGAAAATATAGCTCATAAATATATTTAATACGAATCCTCGAGCCTCTCTGAGGTGCCCAAGGGGCCTACTGATTACGCCCTTTTGTTCAACACATCTTATTCCGTTGATCGAATTACATTCGATGCAGTCGACGAGTCGAGCTTCCATAATAAGACTTTTCCTTCCTCATGCGATTACTACACGTGAGATCAATACTCTCATTTAGCATCTCACTTATTCTGAGGATTTCTCGCTGAATAGCAGTATTAATGGTACGGATTTATTATGTGATACAAATTCTAGACGTGCCTCCTACAGATAATTTGAAAAATTATTAACCCTTTGAGTGTCCATTGGGTCGTTTTGACCCGAACTATTCACCGTTACCGATTGATCGACATTTCATTTGCGATTTGGTCAGAAAATAATTTAAGGCCACAAAATATGAATAATTTACTACAAAGAACGGCTTTACAGAAAAACACCATTCGAAGGGTTAAAAGTCCATTATTTTTTAATAGAACCCACAAAAAGCCTAAAATTCAATAATTATTGAGTGTTGACCGCAAATGTCTGCCGACCCTTATTTTCCGTGTGTAGCGAGCTTTTCACTAGGCAGGATCACAGTTGCGAAAAAATTTAAGAGTTGGGTACATTAATAAGTTTGGTAAAAAAATCTCGAATCGTACTTCAATACCTCGAGCCTTTTCGTCACTCCTTCTCTTTGTCTCCTCGAAAACATACATGTATACAGGTAAGCCAGGGACGATAGATATTTATAACAAGATAAAAGGGTACTCTTCATCCCCTCTGGCATCGCTACCACGACCGCGAAAGAGTCAAGCTATTTCGGTGCCTTTGACAAATTTGTACGAGAAATTACGTCGGCTCACTTTGATGAAGCAGAGGGAGAGAGAGAGAGAGACTGGGAAAAGGAGAGGAAGAGATACGGGAAGCTTGATGAAGAAAATAAGAGATGGAGTGAGGGGTATCAAGTGGCAGCGTCTCGAGATTCTCTCGCGAATAAATCTTTACGAAGTGCCGCGACTAATCATGCATATACTTCCAAGTACTTTCTATGCCTTTTTCCCTGTCTCTTTTTTCGTCCATAGAGGATCGCGCAAAACTAAAGATTATATAACTTGTCGCGGCTCCTCAAGGAGGAATATTATTTTGACGCAAGAGAGAATGACAGACATTGCTCTAACGGATCAAAACTTTGCAGCCAGCTGAGCTTCAGTTAGAGGAGCAAAAAAGAAAAATACAGAGCGTAAATGAAGGACATCAGGTTTATCAAAACCAACCACTCGTGATAATTTGCACGCCACAGAGACAAACGAATCGGGGTTTATTTTCTGCAAAAATGAGACCCCCATTCGTTACAATTCACTGTATCAGTGTGTCATTCGTTTTTTGTATTTAATTGTATTTGGACCGTTCGATATGTTTCTTCGATGTTGATTAATAATCTACTAAACATTTTGAAACGTTAACAATAAGTGCGGTCAACAGTTTTTCTTCTCGTTAGTAAAAATTGACCGTTATGAGACCGTGAAGTGGATTCATCTATCAATCAAAAGTTTAATATCGGAGTCGATTCCAACAACGAGAATAGTGATTATGAAGTTTACAAAAGTTAAACTGGGCGCGTCCACGATTCTCATGCGTCTTTTTTTTCCAGTGTTTTTAGAAGTTAAACTTGACGAGTCTAGGATACTCTTGCAAAATCATTGGCTTGGTTACGAACTACCCAATCGAATGACATCAGTTGCCAGAGTGAGAAAATAAATTGATAGGGAGCCTGAATGGAACGCATATTGCCCATAAAAATGGGAATTCGACTTCAATAATCTATTATCGATGCAAAATACTCAAGGAATTTAAAATAGGCAAATTTAGTGCATCGATCAAATAAATTTGACGGTATTTTAAAATCGATAATGTTTCTAGGATATGCGATCTACGACCAACGAAGGGTTGTAAAAAGAGCTCCGAGCAAAGAGAACAAGAGGGAGAGAGAGAGAGAAAGAGGATAGGAGGGAGGGAGTGAAAGGACGTTTGATTCCGGCGAGATAATTTGGTGGGACATTGGCGTAACGTAAGTCTAACATGCTGGGGCACGTAACAAACGGCCTCTCGGGAGTCAATTGATTAATGCGAAATGCTTGGTCACTCCTCGGTCCTTTGCGTTAACCCTTCCGATGGGATTATATATATACGTTTCGACTCTATAAATACAGCTATAGCTTGATAGATTATCCAAGAACCGATCGTACTCCACGCTCAACCGATTGATAAGATCCTAACAGGTAACTCACTACAATACTCACTTGACGAAACTATCACTATACGCAAGCAAACGATGTGAATATGTGCCAATATCCATGTACCACAGGTACTATTCAGTACGAGGCGCTTCGAACACGACGCAAACGTCTGGCTATAACTATTTCCCTAGCTTTCAATGTGTAATCGAGTCAAACGTGTTTGGTCGATGAATAATTTGGAAAATGTATTCCTACTTACTCGAATGCATGAGCATTTATTTCACGAAACATTGCCAAACGTATCGGCTTTTTTAATTTGACTATAACTTCGTAAATTATTGCCATCCTTTGAACATCGAGCACACGCATGCATTCTCACCAACTTCTCGAACCACAGTCAAACCGCACGACTATTGAATTATCGACATTCAGGAAATGTCCTTTCAAAATCCTTCTATCACTCCAGTCCGAAATAACGAAAATTTCTCCGCCCGAGATGTGCTCGCGTATGGAAAAGTTGTTACCCATTATAAACTTGTAATTGCCAAGCATTTTACACTATTTTCCGCAGACTCGGGGCTCGACCAGTTTTCACTCGTTCGTCAAGTTCTTGTGTTCTGTACAAACTATCTATCATCAAAGTGAATATCGATACCAGTTCCAAAACTCATCTGTCATTCAATCATTAGTAATATCGACGAATCTGCCCATTTATTTATTATTCGAGAGCATATTTTCATTGAGAACTTTTTTGAACATCATTATGAATGATATTTTTTGAGTTCGAACTAGAAATTATTTTTCTCTATGTAATTTCGATTCTAATGAAATATATGGATCGCAACCTTTCGAACAAAAACGTTATCTGATGACGATGGTTATTTTTTTCGTGGGTATAAAATTTTTTATCAATTTTAATATCAACTCAAAAGTTTTGTGCCCAATCCATTGACTTACCAACTTTTCTGTTCACATTCATCGCTAAAAATCATTAGCGCATAGTTGAGCTACCCACTGAATTGGAAGTTGCTGGACTAACATTGATCGAAACTTGCAAATAATGAAATAAATTTCACAATGATCATTTTTTTCTTATAATCAAAACAGGCTCGAAAATGGTCAAATTAACTCAACATTTTATTATAGACCCTCGGTAGACACACATGGTTCTGGGGAGTCCAGCCCCATTTTGCGATTGGCGTGGATTTCTCGTCTTACGTATCGATTATCATTAAATAACAATAATAAAAAGGTATTTATATTCGTCACCAGGTGCAGACTCTCTTTTTATAGATCCAGAACTACTCCCCTGACTTTTCCAGATTTTTTACACGAGTCCAAGTACAGTAAAGTGTGTGTCTAGGTAGGTGCGCTAATTGTAGTGTGTCTACGGAGGGTTTAAACTATGACAATTCTAGTCATTTCTATCAATACTCCGATCAGCTCGAGATTAAATTAACAAAAATTAAATTCCATTTGATTCTGCGATTCTTTTGTCTCTGTGCGTAAGAGTATGCCAAAAGAAAGACTTCTGACAAAAAGGGACTGAGATAAAAGCATCGATCGATGTCTGGTCAAATACACGTCTTTAATAGCATTTTTGACGGGACGGAAAAATGAGGCGAATCCATTTTTTTCCCAGCTAAAATAAATGCAATGAAATTGGCGCAAGCAACTGTTGCTCGATTTATAATTTCGTAGCAACGCGTAAAGACTTTGGGGAATTTTTGAGCATCGAGTCGAGAATTGATCGTTCCAGCGGTCATTACCAATTGTGAGTAACTTTTCTGCAGTGAAATTCAATGGAAAGTGGAACCCCCTTGATTCCTTTAAACAATGGGACTTGACCTTCCGCGAAAAAAATCGGGAAACAGGAATATTCCTTCGTCGATGAAATTTCTAATTGAATCGACTTACCTGATTTCTCTCGGATCATCTGTGTTACGCTCTCTTCTACATCCTGCGATTCAAGTACGCGGCTGACGTCACGAATACTGCGTACGCGTGAGTGCAAGTGTCGAGGATTGGGGACGACGCTTAGAGGCTAAGGTGGCAAAGGATTACAATGAAGCTAGAGCAATGTGACGAAGTAGATGAGAGATCACAAAGGGGAGTATATTCGAAAATAAGAAGAGTCCCTTAAACAAACTCCGGTCATGCCGAGCACGACGCAACCCTGTTGCTTATCTCTTTTTTAATGCTCTCTATGCTATTTCGTTGGGTTTCAATTATTTTTCCTATTTTTGTGAGATTCCCTCCCCTATCAAATGTCCATATCTTTTACTGCCATCTCAGACTCTGTTTAAGGGTCCCTTAGGATCTGTAGACCCGTAAACGCGCGTGTTTCGAGACGAGCACCAACTAAACTCCTGCCAACTGGGCTACCCGCGAGGACAATAATCATCCCTCGATTGCTCAGGCGCACCCTTCTCAAAGGCTCAGCGCGCAAGTGAGCCATCCCTCGGATATTCCGAGTCTTTTCGTCCTTCCGGCGACTTTTTACCTCCTGTCGAGATTCCATTTTTCTAGCAATCGGCGCAATGCTGAAACTTCTCGACTAACAATCGGTCATTGGAATTACCGCCTGTGATCGATCCCCGAGTTTTTCCCTCGGCTACCAACATTATTTACTGCGAAGCATACGGAATACAAACCGTACTCAATAACCACCAGTCGATAACATGAACTGCAAACTCAAATTATTGTTATAATTTGTGTCAATTGAATAAAAATAAATAACGAATGAAATTTACGAAAAAATAAAAACCTTTTGATTATGTTGCAACGATAAGAAGTCCATTTACACTCAGAAACTATCGTTATGCCGAGTTTTGTACTCCACACGAATAAGATTCCTGCAAAACCAGATGAAAAGATCGCCACGAAAGAATGGCCGGTATCGGGTATTGTAACTATAAATTGAACTGAAGTTGGAAATCGTCTCAAAGCGAAGGAGTTTTCAAAAACTGCTCATTTTCTACTTTAATTTCTTTCACCGATATTGAAACAGGCTCCCCCATGATGGGCGCTGATTATGGAGATAAGATCGATGCTGAAATAAACTACAGGGAAGCACGATCGCTCATGAATTAATTCATTTGAACGGGTGTGCGAACATATGGGCCATTTCCTTTTTTCTTTTGATCGAGTATGGACGCCTTGAATCATATGTTCTGCGCACAGCATCAACTCTTGTTTATTCACTTGTAATTATATTTCATTACGGATGGATGAACAGGGCTTACGGGACAGTTAATGCTCCGCACAAAAAATTTTCTGGATCGAAAATTTTAAGAGGAAGATATGGAAATGTAACATTGTCTCCACAAATCACTGTTTGAGGAGTATAAATTGACAAATTCCTCTTTTTGTCATTGTACAGTTCAGTTAGGAAGAACGATTGACTTTTATTGCAGTAATTATGCAATTATGTTTAGTGCATAATTTCGATTCAATTCATGAGACCCGATGTTTTTTTAGGTCATTTAACATTTTGTGATACTAGATTCTTTTGAAGAACTTGAGCATTTCTGTGAAATTCCCGAAGTCTCCATATGGTCTTGCGATAAGTTTTCACGTCATGTGAGGCAGATGCTAGAACGCACAACGTCAGAATTGACACCTGCAGAAAAATGTGTTGACGAGGACTCAAATAGGAACCAAAACATTTTAGTGAAAATATTTTCTGTAATATACACGGACATATAATATTATAATAATTATTATAATTATACACGCACTGCTGATCATCAAAATTGGTATAAAATCAAGTTGTTGGCGCGTGAAATCTAATTCTTCTTCAAATCGAAGTGTCTTACTGTCTGAAGAGGGAAAACTTTCTGTACAGTTTGTCCGATCGGAATAAAACGGTCCTGGGCCTGCATTTTCCATTTTTTTTTTTCAAGTCTTGGTCATCTGATTCCTATGGCTTTCGGATTATTTCAAATTTATTCTAATCCACCAATTGATTAATAACTTTAAAACATTTGAGATTCGTCTTCTGCGTATTGAGCAGACTCCAATGAAGTCGAAAATATCAATGAGATATTTTGAATCGTGCGTGCCAACACGTTTCACTTATGAGTCGAAATTCACTCATAACTTTGCTAAGAAATACGCAATTATTTGTATCTCGCTAATATTCTATAAGTATGAACGCGATTGGTTCGTAATCCACGTGTGTTTGCTTTCGATCAGGCTACTTATGTATCACGTATACCCGGCACTAGTGATACCAGACTTTTTAAAACGTGGTGATGCTTCACTTTTCTTATCAAACTCATTACTTCCAGAATCATGAAAAACTTTTGGGTATAAATAACTGTAGATTGTACTTATATTCGTTATTAGTGGATTTTATTCACAATCGTCAGGACTAAATTGAGGACTAAGAAAAAATGGATAATCATTGTTGGTAGTTTCAAGGTAATTTTGGTTTGAAAATAAATGAAGAAGCTGATCATTTTGGACCTGCAAATTTCAAGACAAAATTTCGCATCGTAGAGACGTGATGAAAAGATTTGTCTCAAAGCTCGAAAGCTCTGAAAATAAATAACAGTTTACCATGATTATAGAACTACCGATCGCGACGCCTGCAATTACGAATTTGGACGTTTCAAAGCCGATTTATGAAGTTGAGAGTCGGAAAGTTGGTATAGCGAAAACAGTCAACTGGAATAATATTGTTCTCGCAGCGATTAACGGTCGAGCCTCGTCAATATCGCATGGAAAAAAGACCGACATTGAGCTGAGGAGGAATGAAACGGACCAACCAAGTAATTTGGAAATACCCAAGTTAAGCGAAATTGACATTTCAAGAGGAAGACCAACCCCGAGTCCAGTACAAACCATTGTTCCCTTTCCATTGACGACGAATAAAACAAGAGAAAAAACCAAGCCAAACGGAAATGGACAAGTGAACCAGAGGTTCAAGCCAGATGCTTCAAGACATCCCGAAACGCGATTTATAGACAATTTATCGGTGAGACCACCATCAAGTCCGGATTGGGACCTCAATACCATTTTTCCGTCTCCATCGCCAACCGGAGGTAATTCCGCTGGAATCAGGAAGAACGACAATGAAGTAAGATACCGATATCCTCAATCAAGAGAATTTGATAAACCCCGAATAACCCTAATAGTCATTGAACCGAAAAGAACGCCCTCAAGGCGTCCTGACGCCACAATTACCATTGTTCACTTTCCGTCAACGACAAATAGTACAGTGGACAGACCCGAGCAATTCAAAAATGGACAAGTAGACCCAAGCCCTCAGTGAGGTGAATTAAAAAAACCTCAAACAACCGTAACAATCACTCCAACCAGAAAACCAACCTCGAGATCTGTTCACGCTACAATTGGTATCGTTCAACCGGCATTATCGACGAATGGTACAACAAGAAACATGGAGCAGCCTCTATTCACAAATAAATATGAAACACGTACGGTAGACAAATCTATAAATCGAAACCCTCCTCCTTATGCAGGTCAAGGTAATATCGTACGATATCCATTCCCATCGTATTACATGAGAAATTTTGCGAAGAGAATGAAGAATGCACAACCAACATTATCGACGAGCGATGCAAACGAAGAGGAAAAGCATCCAGAAAATAGACAAATAAACGTAAGACCTCAATCAGTCGTCAATCGTCAAGATAGAATCCACTTGGCGAATGATTCACGCCTAAATGCAAATCCTATACCTACTGCTGGTGCAAAAAACACCAAGCGACCTTCTCCACCACACAATGTCATAAAGAGTTCAATTACTAGAGAAACAAAGAAATATTCAAGAGAAAAATGAAATGTTCGCTTTTTCCGGTGAGGATTACTTTCGAGCGAAGCGATTAATCATTTCTGACGTTATACAAAATTTTATCTTACTAAGAGATGAAGTAAACTGAATAACCGAAGCTCACTTGACAACAATGTATAATGGAGTTCGACTCAAGCGTTGGCATTTCACAGTAATACCTATAAATAGAAATTTAAAAAATGAATTTTTCAAATGACCCAGCATCGATAACACAGATCCCTTCTAACATCTGCGGGTACAAAAGTAACTTTACGGATGCATAGAAATTCAGAGCGATAAACGGTGACAATGTTCCAGTCCGAACGAAAACTTATATCTACGAAATTCCAACAAGTATGTAAATTTTTGAAAATTTGCGTAAAATTGAATACTCATGTTACATTTAAAAATCATATTGCAACGAGCACGGACCAATAAAGAAAAAACTGCATATGAGTAATGCACTCACTACGAAAATTGACCACCGTCGAATATCTTCGCTTTTATAAAAACTCGGGAATTCTACAACGTCATATGAGGAAACATTCGAAAAATGATGAGCCAACGAACGTTACAGATGCAGACAGAAACAAATAAAAAGCAGATAAGAACTGGACGACGGAAGATCAAACCTTCAGCATGCTCAGATGACCCTGATTAAAAGCAACCCAACTAGTATTTCATGTACTGTTTCTGTATTCGCAGACAACTTCATGACAAATACTTTGTTTGTCAATTATATCAATCAAAGTATCAATAATGGCCCGGCCTAATGGCCCTAATGTGTCCAGTTGAAAAGCAGCTCATTTTCTCTTCATCCTCAATTGCTTAATTTGCAAATAGAGAAAAGTATTAACTCGAATGGACAGGAGGATGTAACAATTAAAACGTAAGCCTTTTAAATACGATACTGTAACGAATCGAAACTTGAGGGAAAGATGAAAATTCTCATAAGAGTTTTGTCATCGAGGTCCGGCGCTGATCCGTTAATGCGGACTTCGTGAAACCATAAGCAATCGTACAAAGTGGAAAATAAACTGATTGGGCACTTCGTAAATTTTTGTTTTTCCTTCTGAATTTCCCATAAAACTCACACTTCACCGAAGCAACTATGGTGCTGAAGAATTTCGGAGCGACTTTGAATTTAACCGGATGGAAATGAAAGAAGCGGATGAAAGTTGCGCGGTACAGAGCAATTCGAAAAGTTGTTAGTCCACGAATGCAGATTGAGAGATGTCTCGAAACTCAGTGGACAGTCTTGTTCCCGTCGGCGCTCTTATATTAGAAAGAATGAAACTGGGGAAATCTTGTGGCGTGGAGGCGAATGAAAAAACTCGAAAGGAGTTACCGTTTTTCGCGGGAAACTCTTATGGGCTTTCCGGACGGAAGGCAACTAATAGAGCGACGAGTCAGACAAGGAGAAACTCCATTCCGAGGCTCGTTCGACGAAAAAAAACGACGACGCTAGGCGAGCAGAGAGAATTTAATTAAGAATTTTCCACGGACGACGCAGTCGACGAGCGTCATGCCGCTGTGGCATATACGCGTCACAGCGTCGGAGTCCAATGTGCACACTATACATATAAGTATCTATACTACGCATGTATTTGGAGAAGCGTGGAACCAAAACTCTCAAAGTTTTGGATGGTATAACCCGCCTAATTAAATTGAAAGAAATCTTTCTGCTGACTTTTCATCTTTCCTTCTTTCTCACATCTGACTCTTGGTCTTCCGGCCTTAGTTTTTTGCTTCTAAATCGAGACGATTGAAAAAAGAAGCACTAGGTCATTTGTCTACGAATAAAATTTTCCCCAGACGACTGTCTTGCCTTCGGAATGAAGCTCAAACGAAAAAGTCGATAAAAATTCGTAAAGTAATCTAACTTTTCATTGAAAACTTCAAACGTTCACTGATTTATGTATATTTTTATTTTTCCCCATTTTTTACACGTATTTCCATGAGAAGTCACATTCTTTACGAACAAACGAGCAGAGAAACGAATGGATTACCATTTCTCACGTACAAAGCCAAATGGAAAAAAAAAACAAACAAAATAACGTGCTTTTCAAAATTCCATCGTCTAATTACACCCCGATCAATCAATCAGTTTTGTTACTGAGCTACAAATTCGGCCACGTGGATAGGGAAGCAAAAATCATTTCAGAATATCATCGTGGAAGGATGAATGGAATGAGCCTTCCTTGATTCAAGAAGCAAACGAGGCTATAGTGAACAGCACAAAATTTTATGGAACGAAGATAAGGAATGACATAGAGCTTTGCATCAAGACAGTTCCTGTCCCCACGATTTCCCTATTCTCTTTTCTGTATGCTGTGTGCATCAACCCTCGCGATAACGAGCCAACCTTAAACGCCCGTGTGTGGTTTGTCTTCACGTTTTACGTGGATAGTCCCTGCACAATGCTTCATTCTTCGTTCAGACGTTGATTAATTATGTGCTGCACACCAAAAGCTTTGTTCATTAAATATGGCACATTGGGTTTGTCTATGTACTATATATACACATATATTATAGATCATATATAATACATATATGTAACATTACATTACGTTATTTATATATATGCATAGTATATACTACTCTTGTTAACAATATCAGTGTTTCCTCCCGACTATACTGCATGCGCTCTATTGCGAACTCTAGGCGTAAAAAAGAAGCTCTGCTCAAGGACAAAGTTCGTAAGGAAAAAAGTGATCGAGCAGAGACCGATTGCAAGAACAAAAGCTTAGCAGCATGCCATTTTTATGTCATCGAGAGTGCAGTCTGGAATATCGTGCACTGTATGAAAAACTATGACTACGAAAGACGCCCAAGCATAACGCTCAGCATTATAGTTGAAATCGTATCCTAGACTGAACTGGACGTAATTGCTAATTTTGGTTGTAATGCTAAGATCCTTACGCGTAGAAACTTGTGTTGGTGAGATTCGTCATAAAATCTGTAAAATTTTACACCGAAATCCCAATTTTGCCAAAAAAAGAAAATCAATATTTCGTAAAAAACGTTGAATTAATCTTTTGCCATTTTGATAGTGCACTTAGTTGCCGCGAACCAATACTTCCTCTTACAATGAGAAAAATCTTGTCACCATGAATAAATATTGAGTTGACCGTATGAAGTAGAATTTACACTTTTTTTTTTTAATGAAATTAAGTTTTCGGTGTTCCATTGAGGGTGGGAACAGAATAAATGAATAGTTTATAAAAAGGATATTTTCTTTTCTATACAACCCGTTTATTATAAGCTTGAATAATATATATTAAATAGTTTCTATGTTGAATAGATAACTCAAGTTTGAAAGACAGTAGCTGGCTACTTTATGTTCATTTTGTTTCAAACGTTTATATGCTTACATTTACATCCACTTTCGCCTGTGTGTTTATATAGTTACGTATTTGTAAAATGCCTGTGTTAAAATTAGTGTTTTTCGTAGACATTTGTGGTTTACGGATACTTGATTCGACCGGCAGCCTGCGTATCGTATGCTTACATCAATTCTGAGTGGTTAAGATACAACGAAAATAATACACTATACAGCTAAAAATGAAAGATGATTATGTACCTCGAGTCTCGTTGTAGCAAATCGCGACAAATTATTCTACGTCTTGCCGTACAGCAGTTGTTAATCCGATTGTCGTGTAAAAAGTACGGGAAGCAGTGAGAATTCCATTGTGTTCATTTTGTACAGTGCCATTGTACGAGCTTTTCATTTCAGTGCAACTTACATACGAGGTTAAGGACCCTGTCAGTCGTCAACTCAAAATTCTAAAACGATAGATCTCGTTCGATTTATTTGTGCGATTGAGAAGACGAGGAGTAAAACATTGTGGGATGAAAATTTCGATAGATAGGTCAGACTGGCTCTGGAAAAACGAAGCGTGAATTGAGCCAATCGGAAAAATAAAAACATAATTTTTTCAACCCGTGAGAAGCAAATACAAAGTCGAGAATAATCTTGCACGTGATTGAGCGAGAGAAAAAAAATTTGTTTAAACGAAACGAAAAAATTAGATAAAAAATTCCGAACTCCGTTGTCAAGCGTTGCAGAAGAGAAACGTCCTAAAAAAATATATGTATATATATACGTTATTGGAAATGACTTTTATGAAGTTCGGATAGATTCTGAACTCTGTAAAACTCATTTAACAGTTAGATATAACGCAGTGGTTTCTCAAAGGGCCCGAAGCTTTCATCGACTTTAACGTTCTCCGGAAAACCATAAAGGCATATTTCGCATAAAATAATGATGTAACAAAAGAGAAAAAATGTCCCAGTGCTTAACCAAAAGAGTGATGAAAAGTACGCAAAATTTTTGGTATGTCAAAGCGTACCCGTGTGGTCGAAAATAAATCCTTTCCAATGATAACTAATTAACGACAAATGCGTCGACATTAAAATCACTTCTCATATGCGGATGATGATACGACACGTTTGAAGCGTCATCGACGAATCGGCACCGGCAAACAAAAGAGCAAGAAAGAGAGCACAAAACAAGAACGAAAGTAAAGCGAATTTTTCTAAAGCACCAACGACGGTTGAATTTTAAAAAATCGCTCGACGTTTATTATTTTATTTCTCTCTATAGTGAGATCGAAATTTTTCTATCTCCCGCCCATTAGAGTGCTCCGATTCTATAAATATCGTATTGGACAACGTGAGAGTGGAAAGTCTCGAGCCGTCGTAACTCTTTGCTCATCATACCCTTCTCACGTCGCATCAGTTCCACTCATTTTTTCTCCCTTCATCACGTCACAATTAGGCTATCCTTATAGTAATCTGCGGCAAGAGCATACCTACAGAATATTTTATCTAAATATCTTATATATTTATATGTATATATATATGCGTTATATATTATCCTAAATTACTTTACATTACCGTTACATACATAATATAATATGGTAAATATTAACTATGCATTAATATAGTATCTTTTATCATCTACAATATTTATATATGTGTACATATATTTATATATTTATATCTATTTGTTTGTGTATGCGTGTACGTACATGTGAATATGTGCGCAAGTCTGTGGATGTTCAAGTATTTCGATGTAAGCAGAAACCCCGTTATTTTTTCTACTCCATTTACGTAGTATAACATATCCTTTGACATATAACGGATTGACCGATTTATTTGGAGGTTCACTACCGCGTGTATCTGTTGGCACGCCCGAGCTTGCGTGCGTGCCGGCGTGCGCGTGTACATTTGCGCACGCGATCATGTGTCTGTGTGTGTGTGCGTGTGTGTATGTGTGTGTGTGTGTGTGTGTGAGGCTTACATTTTTTTTTACATATTCATCTTATTAGTTAATCCTCCATCGTCATCGGACACGTAACTGCTTTTCTCGTCTGAGTTTACAGACGAATTGAGAACTTGACTCCAAGTTGACTTACATCTGTGAAAAATCCTCTAATATTTGGACTTCGACTCTTTTTGTAATGCATTAATTAATTACATGATTTTACTATCGACGAACCCACGTCGAAATAATAATTCGTCGAAAAGTAACGAATCAACTGGGAAAAAATGAAAAAAGGTTGAGGAAAAAGATAAAAATAATGGGAAGTTTCGGAAGATGCTTCGAAAGCTTTCAACAGTAATTTTCATCATTTGGCCAATTTGTGTGAGAGAATTTATAAAAACGTGTTATTCAAATTGGTGGGAAATGAAAAGTTTTCATTGCGAAAAACGGAAATGTTTTTTGGAGAATGTGACGAAACATTGATGAATTGAAAAGTTTGATTGACAAGCTCTAGACGAACATTAAAGGCTTCGAGAATTGAAATACTCGAGAAAAATCATCGTCCAAATTTCAGAGGCTGGAGGACTAGAAATAGGTCAGCGTTGGAGTGCCTCCCATACGTTCATGAAACATTTTCCATAAGGTCGAACGCTTTCTGATCAATCGAATTCTCAAGATCGTATTACTCTCGGACGTTGGATCGAAAAGAAAGAAATTTTTTTGGAAATCACAAAATTCCGAAAGGCTTTGTAGGGAGGTTCGTTTAAAAGTGTAAAATGTTTTGGGAAAATCTTTTTGATTGTACTTTGTCCAACGTTACACAAAATGTCCCATAAATTTCAGGTGCGAGGCTTCGTTCAATGAAATTATTTGTCGCCAAGTCCTTTTTTCCTGGTTTACAAGATAATAAGATTAGTTTCGAACAGCGCTGGTTTGTAATCGTTAAATTCAGAGAACAGGAGCGACGGTCGAGATTCACTGTGCGTCCTCCTCGCACTTTCTTTCTACTTAGGCCCTTCGTCCAAGCTCTCTCATGCTCTTGTACATTGAAGAAAATAAACGCAGCCGTCAACTCTACTATATTGAGCATTTGAAATTTGCATGCATAAATCCTCCTTTCCTCATTTTTTCTCTATCTGTCTCTGCCTCTCGTTTTCCTACGACAATTAATTCCGCATTCAACTATTGTAATATGTACATATTTGTATGTGCTTGTTTCGTTATAACACCCGAGGTCGGCATTGTTAATCGGTTGCATTGTTAATAAAGAGCGTGCTCGACTCCACACATTATCGCAACAAAGACACTACCATAATTATTGGACATTTCTTTGAACCTTTTCTTTTATTTAATTATATTTTTTTGTTACTTTTCATTTTGACGTTTTTTTTTCAAACCACCCTTAGTTTATAAAAATTGACTTGAATCGTACCCGTACGTTCGCTGTAACGATGAGAAACAAAAGAGAAAAACAAACAAGAAGGATGAAGAAAAGTAACTGTTGTCTCCCAACGTCGTTTGTTGCTTCTTATTAATTACGTTCTATGCAGAACAACTATCTCGTTGTTTTGATTATTCGGTGTCGCGTTTCTTTGAACTATGATATACTTGGATTTGTAGCATTTTCTTATCATCACGGCCGTTCAATATTGACTGACGTTATTTTTTAGTAAATCAATTTTTTGTCACTAGGCTTTAGCCAAACAGACAGTCAAATCAAATGGTTGCGCCTAGGAACCTAAATGTGAAAAAAAATATTGAAATTGATGTTTTCCGTAGAGGCATTAATCATTCAATTCCCGCAGGACATACTTGTGCAGTGTACAAAAAAGTGTTTAATGACGTAAGCTACTAAGAACACATTTTTCGAAGAGAAAATAATTGCACTTCCCTCTAATTCATCGTTCTGATTATTGTTATTTTTTTTTTTTTTTTTTTTCGATTTTTGAGCAGAAAAGTTGACTGACCGTTGCATTAACATTGTTTTACGTTTCACGCGAACTCTCTTCTTGACCCCGGCTTGCACCAAAAAAAGTTTTATCGCATTAATGTAAACTGGCATCCTTGAAGTATGCACATCGACGTGTCCCAGCTTTATTATTTCTATGCCTTATCACACGTTTGCCCCAGTAATCATTGACTCCTCGATGATCTGAAACACATGAAAAAAAAACAGTTAAAAAATTATAAAAATAATAAAAAATGAATCACGTTTCTCGTGATTCACTCTTCAACAAAAAGTCCTGTTGACGAAATGTCTCCATTTGTGCGTCATTTTAATTCGAGTATGACCAGAAAAATAAAAAGAAAAATGATAAACAAAATTTTCATTAAAAAATCGTCAAAAATAGTGGGGGGCGGCCTTCTTTGCAATTCAAGAACCGAACTTACAAAAAAAATTGGGAAAATTGCATTAATCATCAAAATAATTAAATGAAAAATATTTCCCGTTGCATTCCAACGACACAAACTTCAGTATCATCGTAGCGGTGAAACCACATTGACAAGAAATTTGTCACAGCGACGATAGCGATCACCGAAAGGAATAAAATATCCAAAAATGATACAATGGATGTGTATCAATGAAATTTATGCGAATACTTGGCAGAACGCAGGAAAAGCGGACTCTTAATGTTTGGCCGTAATGATCAAGCAAGATCAACGTTTAGCCAACATTTTATGTCACTAGGAGCGGAACAGTAGTTCGGGCTGGTTTAACGACGACTAGGAATGAGTGAGCTAAAGAAAAATAATGAAAAATTATCACCGCAGTAAAATGTAAAACGTCTGACCATAGAGGCACTTTACTACTTGGTGGAGCTGCTAGAACAGCCGTGTCTACTTGATGGTCGGCAGTAGTAACGAGCCTTGCGAAGTCAGACGCGGTTTGACCGAAGTGCAAATGACGTTCCGGCTGGATTTATCCATAGACTACGAAGCGACGAGTGCAATTTAGGGGGAAAACGAAGCCATAACCCTCTTTGCCTGAATCTGAGCGTCTCTTCCGTTCTTTGGCAAAAGTTTTGCCCCATGCCCGAGTCACTCGGACCGCTTAATCCGTGCCGCGAATTTGCTAACCTCACCGAAATTTTTCGAGGTTACTTGCGCCAATATATACACATAGAAAAGCAATATCTCCCCCGCCTCTTCTGGCCAAACGCGCATATCGCCTCGATCCGGATCGTTTCGTCGCTCGACCGTTTCGATAAACGACCTCTTTGATTCTTCTTCTGGCGGCACGAACACGCACACACACACACACACGCATACGTGAGAGAGTAAGGAGAGCAAGAACGAGAGTAAGAGAGAGAAAGAGAGAATCAGTGGCGACAACGTGGCCCTTTGACTCTTGTCGAACGCCGAAAAACGTTGAACCAATTCAAAGTCTCGAAAAAAGAGGAAACTAATAGTGGAAAAATTTTTCTTATCGGTCTCTTCGACTCTTTGCCTTGATCCTTCTTCAGTCGTACATCGATAACTTTTTCATTTTCAAAGTGAAGACTGTGTCTATCGGCACACTTTTTAGTATTTTCCCCGAATGGCAAAAAGAGCTAGGGATCGAGAATAAAAATTGGAAAAGAGATGGAAAATGTACAACATCCGAGAAGATTTCTTTACTGTGACGTTTTTGTTTAGGAAAAGTCAAAGCATATCCAGCAGGCAAGAGAGCGCAATGGATTTTTGTGTAACGTCGAGGCGAGAAAGAACGACGCGCTCCTAGGTTAGCGGGAGACTTTTCGATCGAACGTTATCGCCCGGACAAATTTCGTGATTTATATAACAGTTGCAGAGTTGAAATGCCAGAAAATGTGTCCGAAGCTCAAATTCGGTAAAACTAACGGCACATATCTATGTGCATTACTATATAGTTGTGCAATGTAAACGTGAAGTGCTTCATATACGTATACATAGGAGATAGTTTAGAGGAGTGAATTCCCGAAAAATTTCCACTGGCATGCAGCGGCCAGTCATTACTTTGTTTATGAGATAACGAACAAGCGTTGACAGTGGAAAGAAAGAGTGCTCCTGTTCGCGTCAGTGTATGTTATTCCGTATGCAACTCATATTTACAGTTACACACGATCCACAAAAAACTTTATCCTCGTTGCCAGATTTTTTGTATCTTTTTCATTTTAAAAAGTGAAGCACACTTTCGTTCGATTCACTTTTTCACACGATAGAGAGCAAAAAAAATGTGAGAGAACCTTCCATTTTGGCAACCCCCGCTAAACCCCTACAACGCCCGCTTTTTCGATATTTTATTTTCCAACCCTTCGGTCAACCTGACACGGCCTGTTCGTCCATAGATGATTTTTTTTTTTCAAACAATATCTGTGAATTATTATTCGTCCTCGACGAATCATTGAAATTGGCTGACAGTCGCAAAGCCTAAAAGTCCATTCTGGCAGGGGAAAACAGAAGAATTCCCACGAGACATAACTAATTGTATTGATTTAGTCAAAATCTCAGCGCATTCGAACGATTATTCTTTGGCACATTCGACATGAGACACAATTTGAAGTAAAGCGGGATCGCTAGTCGATTTAGAATGAAAATTAGTCAATTCTTGGAACCCTTAATTACTGTGCTTGGCCAATTTCTGAGACAGTCATTGGCAGTCTTTTTAAGAAATCCTCTAGGATAGGGAATAAGACGCAACTGTTTCAAGTACCGTACTATTTCCGTTTCCTGAAATAGTCAATAGCTTTACTCGTTCTAACTCAATGCCGATTTTTCTCTGCTCTCGTTGCTCTTAGTCTGCCGTAATGACCTTCCTCTTTTATCCGGAATCGCTATTCGTATATCCCCATTACGTTTCTCTGAATGCGTTGCGTCTTTAAAACCAAGACGAAGGCACATTTTCCAAGCAACCGGAGCGAATTAAAGCGTCAGAGAGGTTTTTTTTCTCCTTTTACCAGCGAGCGAGGAAACGTATAAAGTAAGCGTAAGTGTCGATTGAAAAAAGTAAAACCCCCATATATACGAAGTATCATTACAACGAATAGAAAGACAATCTCCTCTTGAACGATTTAACAAGCTATTTACGACTGATGATACAAATTCTAGTAAACAAAAGTACAAGATCTATATCATTGAAGATATTAAATCTTGGGGATTGCACTCTTTTCTTTTTCATTAGCCCATAACTATCGCAATGTAGTTGACCAAGTGCTCATGTCTCGTGGTAAATCTGTGCCAAGTTAAATGCACAACCTGCATGTGATGCATGCTGTGAATTTTTATCACAGTACATTTCATTAACGTCTTTACGTGCACACCTCTTCTAAGTACACATTGGGTCAATCTGACCCTAGGCGTTTTTCTGATTGCTCTATTCTGTAGAGATAGATATTTCATTGCCCTGAATTCATTTTTTGACGAGAACGAAAAAAATGATAAAACAATCGGTGGCAAAACATTGTTGGGGTCAAAACGACCCAGTATGTACTCAAGGGGGTTACCATAGACTGAAAAGCCATCAGCGTGCCTCCCACTGAGTCTTCTCCTTATTCGAGTTTCTTCCCTCACTGGCAATTGAACCGATCAGGATGAAAAATCGAAATGGATGCAACGGGTTGAAGTGGTATAAATATACACGCGGGTTCGTCGATTAAATTGGCAGAAAAATCGAGGGACGCATGTACGTGAGATTGGGAGTGAACACGATCGGAGTGCAGTGTGCCATCGAGTGGGAACCGACGTAAATAAAAAGTGCACGGGCATCCGACTCTCACTATTCTATTTCATTTTTTTTTTTCCTTTTTTTTTTCAAATAGAGAAATAAAGTTTATCCGTGTATCTGCGTGCGTGTAACGAAAAAACGCTGAAATCCAAATGGGAATGTACGATCAGAGGCATTTAGTGCAGGAGTCGTCGATAAATCTAACCTTCATGCTCGTTAATATAAAGCGGATCGGTTGAGTTCGCCAATCTCGCACGGCTTTCTTCATATACTTCGGAATCGTGTTTGAGCTTCGCTTTATATATAAAAGCAGACCGAGAGAATTCGTGGTAATGTAGAATATTTCGCAGGGGATGAAGCGGAAAAGAGGTACGAGGGACGGATGCGAAGAGAAGGAAAGATAGAGAGGAAGGAAAATTTCACTGAGCACTCCGCGCTCAGCCCCTTGGGAGTAGGGGTCCGCTAGGCTTTATAGTGTGTGTGCGGCCTCGATGCTTTCTCGTCTCTTCGCCACTTTGCAAGCATCGGGAATGAAAGATCGGTCGTCCATGGTAAAAAGCACAACGCCTCACCGCTACCGCACGATCTATGATCGCTCTATCCACGCTCGACCCAACTAATGGATTATCTAACGTTCCCTTGCGCATTCTACAGACGAAACGAGTGCAAATGTGTCCCGATGCTTTTGGGTGGCCAAAAAATAATAATGAATAGTAAAAACTTTCAATTCAATATTATTTCGTGTAAAATAATCGGCGAGGAAAAAAAATACAATTTTCGTCTTCCCAGAATTATATAAGTGATGTCTTGGGAAATTGCAATGCAATAAATATCACCGTGCTGCAAGAAACGAGATTGTCCTTGAGCTACAGCGATTGATATCGTTACAGTGTGAGTGTTAATGACACAGAAAATTGGACAGAGATAGGGCTACGTATATAGACATCTCCAGACCGATGCACAGATAAAAAAGTCCGGGTTCGGTATATCGTTTGGTGAAAAGATACGCGCAGCAATTCGCATCGTGGACGTAGAGCTTAAGATAGTGATACGAGCTTGTCTGACTAGGCACGAGCGGGAGAGTTTGAAGACGTGTATAGACTCTTTTACCTCTCGCTTGGCTATCAAGTCGGCGAACGTATCAGAGAGAAAGGAAAGGAGGCTGAAAGCTCACTGTATTTGGAAGTGTATACGTGTATTAAGAGAGTTATCCAGAAGTGGCGGGGAGGGTGAAATAAGAGGAAAAAGGAAGAGAGCAAAGTAGTCGTTGGGTGAGAGCGACGAAGGGGTGGCAAGGAAGGGCGAGAGAACTTCACTGGTGGGTGAGATTGCGCGGAAAGGCGAAGAAGAGGAGAAATTACGCGGAGTGGGGGGTGAGAAGGGGTGCGCATGGCCACGTGGCGCCGTGGCGCGTCTTTCCGGCGCCAACGAGCCACACACACTCCTACCAAACTCTTGCTAGCTCTTTTCTCTGTCACCCTCTCTACTCCGGCTACGCCAAGTGAACAGAGTGAGCGAGTCTCTTCGACTTTGAGCATCTCCAACCCTATACAACTTGAGCACATTCGCACACATGAGTACGCGTGTATGATAGTCACCGAGTAAAGGAAACCGTCAAGATTCGGAATCGGTTAAAGCTATACATGTGATTTCGTAGCTCACTCACCCGACAAACCTTTCTCGTCATGTCCCAATGTGCAAATCTCTTACAAAAAGCTGCCACCAATTCTCTGCTGTTACATAATGAGATGCCCCTTACAATTCCATGTTCTTCGTTTTATCTACATTTCTCATTTAATAAGAACACGTCGCTCGCACGCAAATCATCGCAACTAATCAATTATTTACCAAATGTTTTTCAATTTCGTGGAAAAAAATTGTAAAAAAATCAACGTAATGCTTTATCGCCTCTATACTCTCGAGAGGGGCCTTTGGAGGGATCGATGCCTTAGGAGTTGAATGAAAAAAATTGAATAACTCATTAGAAAATAATTTTTACCAAATAACAACATTTCAAGCTCTTGTAGTGGATTTAGCAAAAGTTTAAACATATTTAGTCGATAACGGCATCACAGTTGATTTGAGGACGACATTCCTTGCTGTCGGCGAAGCTGCAGTAACAGCTTTTACGGTGGGGAAAGAAAGTGGGAGGTTTGAAAATTAAATACAGACAATGAGTTAATCCGATAAATGGTCAACATGGACTCGAGTAATGCAAGATATGCATCACACAGAACGAAGGACACCCCGTGGCTTGACGATAGTGAATATATGTGGCGGTATATCTATAGGGATGTGAGTAAGAACTGGAGAAAAGAAAAGCAGACGTCTCAGAGCTATAGAGGAAGAGAAAAGAAGTGGCATGGTTGTGATATAGACGTACAATGTCATTTTGGTATGAGGAAGCAGAATATGAGAGAGAGCACCAAAGAGGAAGAAAAAGAGAGAAAAATGTTGAAGCGAATAGAAGGACGAAGGGGCAAAGGGGAGAGATAGAGAAAAAGCGATTTCTGGTAGACACGCGGGTGTATAATGCTAAAGCCGCGAGGAATTCACCGGAGCGAACGAGGCGAAGAAGAACAAGCCACGAGGCGTCTTTTCCTAGTGGCATCCACGAATGTCTTTGCGTCTTTTTCATCCCCCTCTTATTCGTTCCAAAATCACCCCCAAGCCGTTCTCTTTGCTAACCCACTACTCCCCAGGAATTTTGCTATCCCCTTGTCCTTTCTTTTTCTGCTTTTCTGCGCGCTCTCTTGCTCTCTCTCTCTCTCTCTTTCTATCTCTTTCACTCACTCACTCCAACCATATTTATGGTTACGTCAGCATGTTTCAGTTTGCCCGAGTCTAAAAGTTTTGCGCTCTCTGGCGACAAGATATTTCAAGTGGTCGCTTTCTCGGTCCCTCGCTCCTCACTGTATGCCGCTCTTTCGCGGGCCACGGGAACACTGAGTACAAGGGACCATCGCCTCTCTCTTTTCTCCTTGAAATATTGGACGGCTCTTTCTTGCAGCCCGCATATTCTTCCTTCTTTCTACTTCGCTTCCTCAGCGAACGCTCGTGCCCGATGCGTTTCCGTATCCCCTCTCACTTTCTCTTTCCATCTTTCTTTCTTTTTTTCCTCTTTCTCTGCTTGCCAGTCCCACGTCCAATATTTCTGTATCTCAATCCTTCTTCCTCGAATATATTTCTCTTCTCTCGATTTCTCGTCACACGAGAACAGAGAGAGAGTGAGAAGAACTCGACGAGGGAAACGTATATGCATGGCACACAGGATTGTGTGTGGTGCATGAGAAAACTACAGGCATCGTCATTCCCCTTCACTGTGAAAACCCATCTCTCAGATCCATCTCTCAGATTTAACATTCCTTTTCTTGCACAGTTCGCTGAGAGACAAATTTGGATGAAATATTGTTGCCAGTAAGTATTCAATCTCTTCAATTAAGTACTCATTCAATCAGGGACAATCGGATTAATTAAGCAAAATCTTAATTCGAACAATTCTGCTCTCTGCCTCTACGCCACTTTCTCATTTTCTTTTAGTCCACTTTTTTCCGTCTATAATCTGATGACATTCGGTATATACTTTGTCCCAAGTCCTTGAGCGACCGCACTCATCCTTCCGCTTCTTCCTTCTTTCTCACCCCCGAGCAGAGACACAAGAACTTTAAAACTTATGACTCGAGAGTACGGTCGCGTATATTAAGCAAACTGTCACGCCATCGTTAACTACCCATGAATGAGTTACGTCTTTTCCTTTTTGCCTTGCAAACCTCCCTACCTCTAGCGCCTCACAGGACTCACGCTAATTCGAAAATTGCCCCAAAGAAGATCTAAAGTGTCTATTAATCCCCCTGTTCTTTTTCTCTATCCATATCGTTGAAACACAGTCACGTCCAATTGATATAAATCACTTGACGTTTTCGCCATCTCCGAGTCGAATAAACCGATTATTCACAGGAACAACGAAATCCTCATTTTTACCTGCTCTTGCGTCAACTTTAGGATGACCCCGACATTACACACAGCGCAGCGTACCTAATGTTACAGAGTGACAGCAGAATTAAGAAAAATTTACGAAGTGTTCCATCACGAGACTGTGTCAATTTTTTCAAATAAAGCACATTAGTGTAACTCCTTTAAATAAAAACCCACCTTGGAGCCCTCATTTTGGCGTCAAGGATAATGAAAAATTTAAAATTTTTTTTTTTAAGGCGACAGAACTGATTCTAAACGACTAAAGTGTATGCTGGTCCAATCAGGTCGAAGATTCGCTGTAACATCACTGCGGAAACGGTGATGAAAAGAAATCTGAAAAGGCGTTACCATCTGCAATATGTAAGGAGGATAATGAATGATACTTACGAGAGAGAAGTCAAGCTTTCAACTCAGAGACGATAACTACCGGTTCAACGAAAATGGAAGTAGGAAAACCAAGTCAAAATTGAGCAAACGAGAGGCATATCTATCTCGCACGAAAGAGAGAAAGAAAAAGATAGAGGGAAGAGTGAAGGAGGTCTTTTCTCGAAATCCCCTCCTCTTGATAAATTCAATTACATAATTATACCGGAGGGAGAAGCCACTCCTAAAGTTTATGGCCGTTCTCAGATCAAGCGGGGCGGTACGTCTTAATATAAAGTGAGTTGGCAAGTTTGCCGCTTGCCTCGTGCACTCCTACAGGACCCTGCATAGCTGGCTAACTTATAATGCGATTTGTTTAATCGGCGCCAACTACTTTATTCCTCCACCCCTTTCCTTTGCGAATCTTAGTGCCCTGCAAGCTGGATGACAGTCGAGGCACAGTTCGATATTAACGTATGTATCTACGTCATATATAAAAAGATAAAAACGAGGCATGACATCGAAGTGTAAGAGAAACGAGATAACCGGAGAAAAGTCGTAAAAGCAGCTTTATGGCTCGAACTCTCTATATCCCTAACCGTCCTTGACAGCAACATACTACATTATTTAAAGTATGTGTGCACGGTCGCCCTCCCTATGAAGAAAAAAACGGACGATACAAGGGAAAAAAACAAATGCTCTTCATTAATCTTTTATATTTAATTGAAATGTTTTTTAGGTCAATGACTTTGCAGCTCACAAAATAGATTGGATTTAGAGAAGAAAAAAAACGTTGACGCACATTCTTAGGCTCGGCGTCAAACGAGAATCGAAACATTTGGCTCGATCTGAGTACTGGAAGGATTTTAAACATTCATCGATGCACTGAAAAGTCCAAAACGGTCAAAAGGATCAAATGAAATGGTAACGCATCTGCAGACAATAAAAACTGCAGAGTAACATTAATGAAAATTTTGTCTGATTAATAACAGAAGAAGAAACGCCCCGTGGCTAAAATATTACCAACAACAAAGAGGGCAAATAAAACAGAGCTGCTTGAAGATGACACTTCTAAAAAATCTAATAAATTCAGTGGATTCACGCAAAGTTGTCGGCAAACTTGACACCCAACGGAGGTCTAATGTCGTGCCACCAGACAAAAAGGCATGTTTGCATTTTTTCCCAACGCGACGATATAAAACTACGACAAAGGAAAGTTTGGACAAAGTCTCGCATCAAAAGATTCGTCTCGTCGAGAACAAATCCGATGGATCCCGTTATTTCGATATATCACATTTGAAGCTATAATATAGAATTATGGATACATGTCAAATAATATAACATCACAGTTGTATTGTGCTCAGGATGGAAAATACCCTCAAGACTAGAGATATATACATTAACGAAGAGAGAAGTGATGGTAGGGGTTGTTTTACGAGATAACGAGAGGGACGTGACTGTTGGTTCACAAGTCGTCGGTGAAATGTCTCTTTCCATGCTTTTCTCTTGAGACAGCAAGACAGGAAAGCATATAGAATTGAAAAGAGAAGGAAAGAAAGAGAGGAGTCGTTGGAGCGCTCGAGAAAATTTGAATATATCAAGCCCGAAATGGCGTAGAATTTTATTCTTTACGACAAACTTGGGGCTTTGAGTATATGTCGTGTGAGATCAGATTCAACTCTTCGATTCAGCCAAATTTCATGCTCTGATTCGTCAGTCATTGGAGTCATTTCAGAATTATGGCTGTTCGTAAGAATTCTCCGACAAATTCTTCAACCAATTTCATCGCAATATGCAAATGAGAGCTCCAAGTTGGAAAAAAAAAAGTTCATCGGATTATAGAGGCCGTTTTTAAACTTTCAACAAATAATCAACGTGATTTATTGGCTCCCAATGTTCACTGCTTCATTTTTTTTTTTCTCAATTTCTGATCGGTACCTACAGCCATCGATGGTTTTTGTCATAGCTGGACTTGCATTTGGATAAATTAATTGATTAAAAACAAAATGGCGAGTTCGAGTTAAATAAAAAGTAATGCAAAAACGGTTGATCGCGTAACGAGAAATAATAAACTGAATCCAAAGAGTGAAATTGTCAAATGAGTACTTTTTGTATATTTCCATAATGAGAATTGGTCGAGAATTTGAACGAAGGATGTGGCCTGAAAAATGGACGAAAGCGAGGAAAGAATGAACACAATGCTGGACATAAAAATCGAGCACAATTATTTAGTGCTCGCTTATACAATTAAAGCTCCATGACATAATAAATTTGAAGAAGCTTGTTGTTGAAAATTTCGACACGAGCGAAAAGCAAAGCAGAGAATACTTGGAGGAGGGAGTAGGAGTCGTCGTTGGGACGGCGTCGGTGCTTTTCTATTCTTTCGTAGCCGAACGAAATTTCTCTCCCTCGTGTCGATAAATCGGGATTGTTCATTCTCTCTTTCTCTCCTAGCGACTGTACACCCACTAGTTCCAAATGGCAATGTACATACTCCGCAGATAGGAGAGAACGAAAGAGAGAAATAATGAGTTGAAGTACGGGAATTTCGGAATAACGGGAAAAAGAGAAAAGGAGAGCGAGACACAAAGCGCAGAGCACGCAAATCACTTTATCGGGCGTCCGACTTCGAACGACCGTAACCACTAGCCGCGAGGGACACACCAAGAATTATACCATACTCTCTCTTTCTCTCTCCCTCTCACGCTCTTTTTTCTCTCACCTCTCTCTCTCCCTCTCTTGTTCCGAACGGTGCCGGTCTACATATACACGTATAGTTTTTTTCTTGTTACGAGTGTGCAGAACAATCGAACGGACGACCGAAGCCATTCCCTTCTGGCGTCTCCGCAAAGTATACCAAAAACCACCTCTACACCCCCGCTATTTATGACCAGCGACGAGATAAATTTTTGCTTTGCCCTTCTTTTGCCCAAAAACTCTCGTAAAACTTGGAGAAAAAAATTTAAGATAAACTATTTTGATACGAACCGGAGTTGATGCCGCTTCGGGTAACTTCGTGCATCGTTTACGTTAAAACGTAAGTTTTTAATTTGTCGACTTTATTTTCCTCTGTAAACTTTTCAGAGCATTGAAAAATTCGTCATGCAAAAAATGTGGAAATCATTCCAGCCACTGAGAGCATTTCGCAATCGATGAATCGTGATTTTATTTTTAAAATCATGCTAATTATTTAATGTCCTATTAATTATTAAAAGCTTGATTTGCGATTAAAGAAATTTTGACAAATTTTCCCGCAGGAAATCGAGTCTCTCTTTCTTAATCTCATGTATAGGCCTCGATCTAACACCGCCACGATTATTTCAGTCCCAACGAACACCCTATAGGAGCGATCAATAAGGGACGAAATACAATGATGAGATGTAAGGGAGAGGGAGAGAGGAAGAGGGTGTATGGGAGGCTCACATTTCGTATCGGATCATGCTGCTTCGATGGATCTTGAGGAGGATTCCACGGCTCTTGTTCAACGGGGCCAATCTCCGGATCCAGGGATTTCGGCGCGATAACCTGAACACGATATACTTAACGGGTTGTGTAAATACGACATTGAGGATATAAGTATGTGCACATGAACATTGCTGCTCGTTCAGGCGTCGCGACGTCAGATGAGAGGCCAATCACGGTGTTGGTATTCGTATGACGACGTCCGTCTTTCGTCCATGACCGGAAGATCCGTAGTGAGATAATCAGGAAGTGCACAAGGTTGCGTCCTGCCTCTGAGGCGAATTTCGTAATATTCGTCTCACAAATTCGATCAAAACTCTTCTAACGAACGTTTACTTTCATGTGGTTTCTAATTTCTCAAACAAAGTCGATCGTGCCATTAGGCACTTTCGTAATCATTAACCCTCCATAGACACAGTAAAATTAACGCAGCCCCTAGACACACATGGGTCTGCGATGTCCTACCGTTTTTTGCTGCCCTGGACTCGATTAAAAAATCTGAAAAAATTCAGCAGAGTAGTTTTGGATCAATAGGAAGAGAGTCTGCACTGGGTAATGGATAAAGATTCTTTATTATTGTTGTTAATGAATGATAATCGATAGGGAAATGGAGAAATTAACGTCGAATGGACTGGGCACCCCAGACCCATGTGTGTCTACTTAGGATTAAATAAATGATGCATCAATTATCATCATCACAAAAAAAAACCTCGAGACATTCCGACAATTTGACCAATATGCTTTGACCATTTTTTTTATTTTTCCATTGACTATTTGTTTGAAAACGCATTTTCTAATTGACAGTCGAATAATATCATTGAATTATTTTATCACAGGATATTCGAACCCGAGAAAGGTTAAACGTCAACATGCTTGTCAAGCCATCAAAAATCATTTCGAAATAGAATAAATAACGCGTATTCGCGGGCGTTGTTATGAATTAAAAAAAAAAAATGTCGAACACGAGAACGTGTGGAATTGGGGGTCAACGCATCAGAGTATCAGCGCGATATGTGAAAGAATGGGAAAAGATGGAAAGGTGCGATTGACGAGAGACGAGAAATGACAAACGGACCTGTGGGAAAACGTATTTTAGGGGGAATAACGGGTATTTGCGAGTCCTGGTGAAGAATCGAGAGAGAAAAGTAAATCCCTCGTGAGCATCAACGATACAGTCTTTATATACATTGCCATGTGTATACCTATTCATGTATTTTGCATAGTATACGTATCTCCATCACAAACTCGCAATTTGGCACATTCAACGATAGCTTGTTGCGTTCCCATTTATACGTCTCTTTTCTGCTGTTTCTTCCTGTCTCACTCGGACTTGCAGCGTTAAGCCAGAATAAGAACGTCCCGTGGCCGGGACATAAAGTCCCGGTATATCCATTCGTCTGCCGCGTCTGTACAGCACGTATATAATGTACTTCGGAGTCTCTCGCTGGCACGGGAAACCCCAGAGAAAAGAAGGGAAGTGGAAAATGACCGGAACGTCCACAGCTTGTGGAATAATACACTTTGAAAGAACTCCGAGTGTATACAATGCTCAAGTAGATACGGACGTCAATGCTCAGACGGGAATAAAAAAAAAATATAAAATTTTTTAAAAAAACACCGCAAGAGCTTTCCAAACTGGACGAAGTAGGAAAAAGATGTAACGACACAGCGGCATTACCGGCCTCGATGAAACCAGTCGATTGTGTTATTATCAATCTCGGTAATTTGCATTGCAGCTATGAAATTTTCACTGCGACGCGATCAAAAGAAAGAAAGAAATAAATTGACAATAATTTCCGAACTGCGCAGGTTTAGAAATATTTATAAAACTATTCCTCGGGAAATGCGGAGGTTGCCAAAAATACGACAATCGGGTCGTTTCCGGGTAACTGGTGAAAACTTCATTGACCCTAAAATATCCAGTAGCACTGATGAGGTCCCACAGGAATGCAAAATAATGCAAAAATGGGGCACGACTGTTTTTGTTCCAATCGGACCAACTATGGATAAAAAGTTTATTCTCATGCCAGGCTTCTTTTATCTTAGAATATTTTACGGTCAGTGTTTTTTCTTTGTTTTATTAATTACTAAAATTCCTGAGGTGGAATAATAAAAAAAAGACCACGTGTTTCTTTTTTGGTTTCGCGAGGACAAGTAAAAGTGTAAAAAAGCGAATAGTGAGCGAGACATACTTCAAGTCTCTCGTGGTCCTTTGATCCACCTCTCTCTTCCCCCCTCTCTCTCTCTCTCTCTGTCTCTTGCCCTTGCTCCGTCTCCCGTTCTTAGGGTCTATTCGCTTGTTTAGCGTGTAAACATGGCTGAGGTTTGCCAGGAAGAGCGAAAGCAGCGGGAGTCACAATGTAGTCGAGGAGGTGAAGCAACAAGTGCGCCCACATAGCATGCCAAAGTCTCGGAAGCTCCAGCGATCCCCGCAATCTCTAGAGTGTCTCGCTTTACATCTCCACGCGATCGTACAAGCTATACAGCTATTGCTCCTTTTTTTCTTTCTTTTACATCGTGCAATTCAATCGTTTTTATTCATTTTAATGGTTCGACCTGATTTCTGCATAAAGTGAGTTTTCATACAAGAAAAGGTTCGATCGTCGGTAGAAAATCGCTCACGCAACGAGAACATTCATTGTAACGGCCAATCGGAAGAAGAATGAGCAAAAAAAAAGGGAAAGCAAGAGCAACGCTATGCACCAACTGAATGAGCATGTGGAAAGGGAGTTCCCGTCGCAATGCTCGTTTTGATCATTCTGTGAAGGTTTTCCAGTGTAAATAAATATAGAAATGAATAATTTGTATAGAGCATTTTGAAAAGGCTAAAGAAATAGTGTGGAACACTTCGAAAGCTCTCTGGAAAGAAGGGAGTTCTTTGGTTTTTAGCTTTTCACCATTTTTTAAGGAAAAAAAATTAAAATATTGCCATAAGATAAATTTGTAATCGTGAATTGTTATGTAACGGATGAGTTTTTTTTTTTCTTCATTTTTTAGAATTATTTTGTGTGTGTGTCGGGACATTTTCGGCGAAACCTTTCTTGGCAAAAAGCCTCGAAAGTTATGCTTTCCTTATCCCTTCAGGTTCATCGCTCGGTTCTACGGAGCAAACTCGACAACTGGATTTTAATGAACAAGACGGGAGAATTTGTCTTTAGTACGTGCCAAGGAATGACAACGAAAATCAAATTCTCCATTACTAAACACAGCAGTCCAAGACTCTTTTTGTAGGGAAGTGTTTTTTACTCTTCTGGTTTGAGTTGAAGTGTGAAAAGAAAAAATTGAACGATTAAAAATGTGTTTTTTTTTTTTTTTACATTATTTTTCGGAACGAAGTTGATGAAACGTTTATATGTCATCGAAACGACAGTTTTCACACTTTTTGAGTGTCCAATGAGTGTTAATGAAGAGCGCTTTAAATCCTCAAGTTCCTGCATACATTTCAACAAAGTCGATCGTGCTTTCTATTCCGGAAGACTTGACCCGATTAATAAATCATTGAATAACAAATAAGATTGCGGCGTTATAATCTTGAACATAGTGAATAGGGTAGATTAAAGGATAGCGAAGTTTTTGTCGAGGGTTATCATCGATCACTTTCTAAACGTTGATTCGCGTCAAGCTCTCGTAACGCTTATCGCGTATCCCCGTTGTCCGGTTTCCCTTCTATTAAAAATTCCATGCTCGAAATATAAAATGGCCTCAAGCGAGATTGCCTATAATTCCTACATACGTGAGAAGGACCAAGACGGAATGAAACTTTTTTCCTCATTGACGTTCGGTTATTGTCGCATTTGCATAATAATTCCGGTCTCCGTTGTGCGCCTGCTTTACCGTTTCTCCACTCATCTCAATCGAACTTGAAACCCCTTGCCAAGTAAAGTTCTGGCTGCCCTCATTCCTTGGCTTCTGGCTCGTCAAAGTGGCTTCTTTGCTCCCTCTCCCTTACTTTTTCATTTATTTCTCTTCTCTCTCGACCTCGCTGTTTCCAACGCGTCTCATGGACTGGCACAAGGTAGGCAGATAAAACGAAAAACGCCTCTACGAAAGAAGAAAATTAAAGGAAAAAAAAAAAAGAAAAAAGATGGTCGGAGAACAGCGAGAGTTCCCACGAGGCAGCGACGTGTCAAATCGAATTTGGCTTATTTGGCCCTCTTCTCCCAAGTCGCGAAGACTTGCAACTCCGTGCGGAACAATGAAAGGGGAAAAGGGTAGGTGCAGGCAAGCAGGGATGCTGCCGAAGAAGGTGAAGAAGACGTGCGGGGCAGGAGACGGAAGCGTACACGCTCACGAGAATCTATTAGAATAATTTTTATGAATCCAATTTTAAATTCCGGCTGAAAGAATGAAGTTACGTTACTGTCACGCTGTCAGCAGGCTCTTTATTAAGTGGCCTTTTCTCTCTTGCCCATTCTCTAGTTCTTCTTCCCTTGACGCTTCTTGCCACGCCGGAGTAATCTACGCTCCACACCAAAAAAGAAAAGATACGAGGGAGCGAGAAGGAGGAAGCAATATGCCTCTGATAAAACTGTGCGAGGCGAAGCTCTCGCGGTTGAAAAAGATGAAACTTGCACTTATTCTATAATCTCGTGACGGAATAATTTTTCAGATAATCGGCCGAACGAGATTTTCTCACCAGACCTGCAAATTATCCACTTTTTTTCGAGCGCTGAATCGCACTCAAAATTGGACAAACGAAATGAACACGAGGATAGCATTTGACGAGTTGAAAAGTCCAGACTCCCGGTGATTGAACGGAAAACGATTTTTTTTTTTTTTTTCTTCTCAAAATCAAAATTTCTTCCTGCAATCTTATGGAATCCATGTCACTATGCCAATTCTCAACCTTGTAATGCAAGCAGTCATGTGATTGGAAAAAAAAAGCTCCGATACAGTCTGAAAATGGTCGATATCGCAAGAACGTTTAATGAAGATAAGATAAGAATGCTAACGAGAAACAATCAGTGAGAGGACAGTTAATAATCTCAGGGCAATGGAAAAGCGCCGTGTGGCCTATCGTTGCAGATACGATGTGGCCAAGTGTTAAAGTGTCGGGACGCGGAGCATCGCGGCGCGACTGGAGCTGATGAAAATAATTCATTTGTATAAAAAATCAAAGAAATTTCTACACTTCGACTAGAGTTCTTTAGATAATCGAAAAATTATAGAATCATTTGGTGGTGAAAGCCGCAGATAACTCCATTTATAAATTCATGGTTCACTGCTGTTGCTACCGAGACTTTGACGTGCCAATCAGTGCATGGAGAATCAAGTTTGAAGAATAAATCCGGAGTCAATGACGTCGAGGGTGCAAGGGAACAATTTTGCCTTGAATATTAATAATTCGAACACGAAAACGAATTAGAACTACAATCCAATTCCAAATCATGAAACCAGTGAAAAATTTCTCAACTTCGTGAGTCGTGACTTTGAGCAATTTCAATGCTTTTTTTCAATATTATCACAGAGCGAAGACAAAAATGGGTTTGGCCGCTTTTCACGCGATAACCACACAGAACTGGAAGTGAAGAATTTCTTACATAGCAATAAAACTCTCATGAACAAAAGCCTCGAAACGATTCCGATAAATTATTGTTTACGATCTCTCCAGGTCAAGTTCAATCACCAGTTCAATATAATTCGAAAACAAAGAGAGTGAGTAGTGCCTGATGTTCCGAGTCTGAAGTAGAAAAAGAATGAAAGTATTTTCGTGAATTTCTCACGCACATTCCAAAACGTTATTTATTTATTTTTATTTTTTAAATTTTCTCGAGCATTTCGGGGTGGAAACCACGAGAGCAGAAAATATCAATAATTAATTAATAAAATCGCCTAAATCTTCATATATGAGGGCAGAGGGGAAGGAATTGAGCGATGCACGCGGATGGAGAATCGGACGAGGCATATATACAGAAGAAAGTATAAATACAACCCTCGCCTCGATCATATGAGAATGGACGTGTGTAACGGGAGAGATGAGCACGCTGCCAACGAGACATTTCCGATCTTGAATAATTCATTGGGAAACGCACGCTCGGTTAGACACACGAGGAAATCACGTTTCGCATTTCTCTCGTTTGAAATATTTTTATATCGTCGTACATATTCCTTCGAAACTCTTGGAGTAAACGTCCTCATGACTATATATTTTTTTTCTCTGCTAATTATGCCGTGATTCCTTCGATAGATTCAATCGAACATGAATTTCTTTCACTTTTTGGACACTCGTTTCAGCTGGCCGGATGAGTTTTATTTTTTCTCTTCGCTTGCTGACCCAGTTCATTTTTCGCAGAACGTGATGCTGCTTCATTTTAAATTGATATTTTAAAAAACTTCACTTCATTTGTTACGTGCGGTCGCCCAAAGGCATACCCCATCATCCAGTCAGTAAATCCGTTTACCTATCTGCCTGTACAAATGGTGCACAGAATACTAGAAATTTTCGCTTCAATACTGAACATCGAAAACATGCTGTCAGGATCAGGGATTTTTGGTAAAATCACGGAACAACTGAAGGCCTTATTAGTGGGTATATAAACATTGCAAAATTTCCATTAAAAGTGCGTCATCCGGAGCGATTTTTCTGGACTACGTAACGATAATGAAATATTGATGAAAACACCAGACAGTTTGCGGAGCACATGATAAAACATTGGAGCAGAAAAATATGTGGAAAAAGATAAAAAGAATATGGAGACAGAGAGGGATTCATTTTCATCCACAAGGTTCGCTACAAGGTACTTTAAGGTACTAGAAACAAAAGTATCGGAGACAATTGAGAGACGACAAGTTGCAGCATAGAGGAGAAATTGATGCGTTGCTTAGTAACTTAAGGCTCTGGCAAGGTACTGAGAAATGCGGAAGAAGCCCCGGGAATTCTTCGGAGCATTTTCCAAGGCTCTTTCGAAATGATTGGCCATTACTTTCTATGTCTTCACACGCATTTCTTCTGCTCTTTCACTCTCTGCATCTCCCTCGGTACTCCGATCGATTTTTCCTATTCGACGTCTACGAAACGGATTTCTTTGTAATTACTTGTTCCGGTGGATCCAAAGACGGACTAAACATTTCCCAAGCTCTTGTGATCAATGAATGATTCGAAGGACGTCCGGCTGAGTGAACTCTTCCAAAGCATAGGCCATGATTTATTAACAAAGCGGCTAAATAGCTTCGAGTCAAGATCCGACTCTGAAACGTCCTGAATAAGAACAAACAATAGTCTAGCGAGAGATTTCTTGCCTGTTTTGATGGATAAACGGAAGCATGAGCTTTTTCCTATTCCTCCGGATTGTGGATAACAAAAACAACCGATTGTGCTGAAGTTTCTACATTTTTCAAAAAGCAAACCTCGCACATTGCGGTGCATGAAACACTCCGTTGAATTGATATATTCGAACATTTGTTGCCAATCGATATTTACAAATACCAAAGCCTTTAGATCCCGGCCAGGAAAAAAATTAAAACAAAGTTTGCACTTTTTCTTATCAGCCTGACTAAACGATCAAATTATCATCAAATGAAAAACATAAAACGCAAAATGACGAAAAATGTGAACAGTAAAAGTAGACCGTGAATTTGTGCAGATTATTTTTTCTGAGATCGATTAATATTATTATTTTCCAACCGTGCGAATTTCAAGGATATGAAAGTTTAATTACCCCTTAGTCATGTCCTTCGACCTTCGAGCTCGTGTGATGAAAACAGAAAGTTTCATTTTCACATCTATAAGCCCTTTGCCTACGAATGTCGATACTTGAAACAAGACTTAATTGAACGGAACGAAATCGATCGATATAAATGCCTCAAGGGCTTTGGATGTTTGCAGCGATGCGAAAATATTACAGAATTTATAAATAATTATAAAAGCCACGTTTTTGGGTACTGCGAAGAGAGATGAGAATGGACGAATGTAATAATCATTTCATAAAAAGATTGTACAGTTAACAAGATTTTAAATCATTGATTGTACATCTGTCTGATGTTCATGGCGACTGTATGAGTCCCGAAAAAAAAAAAAAAACAGGTGGTAAATGCTCGCCGAAAACGTAATCGCTGGGCGTTAAGATAAATTAAACGAAATTTCAAGAGCGTCGCTGTACGTAGCTTGTAACTCGGTGCTTTAATGCTGGCTGAAGTACCACGTGTGGGGCGACACTTGCCAAACGTTCTCGTGAATTTGCTAGGCGCACAAGATGCTCGGGCGAACTGTCGTTTTGGGGAAGAAGGGGATGCGGGGATGAGAGAGGGACAGGAAAAGACGAGAGAAAGCATGAAAAGGAGGAAGAGGAGGAGGAGGAGGAAGAGGAGGAGGAGGAGGAGGAGGAGGAGGAGGAGGAGGAGGAGGAGGAGAAGGAAGGATGAGAAGAGCACAAGGGTACCACTTAGCCAAGCAACTGTGGAAAAGAGAAAGACATAAATGGCGAGTCTGAAAGTCAGCAGCTATTCGGCAGACGTCACTGGCGCCAGTGGACTACCTTAACCCGTTCGTACCAAAGACGACGACGGCGTCGTCGTCTTGAAGGATCAAGGGTGTGTGAAAGAGAGAAATAAGAGACAGAGAGGGAGGAAGAGAGACGGACGTCGCCGGTGCCACCCTCGGGGCCAAGTTGCACGAGCCCATCCCCTGGAACACACCCCGATTCGAACCCCTCCTTTTCTAGCTTCGATCTCATTCCCCAAAAGCGTCGCAAGAATTATAAAGTTTGTGGAGAAAAAGGCGACTTTCTTTCCTCGCTACGACGGAATACCGTGTCTTTCTCTCATCGCATATCCCCGCGAGCCTTTTCTTTCTTGCACACAGCACCAGCCCCTACTCCGCCTTTTCTATCATCTCTTTCTTTCAACTTCGAAGCTTCTTCTTCCGTCACCTTTTTTTTTCCCAATTCCAAAGTTTCGAGTGAAAGACACACGCGACTGGCGATGCGGCGAGAAATTCGACACAAATTTCCCTCCGTCTCACTTTTCTCTCAGCAATACAAAATAAACCTAACACGTTGCACTCTACCACGGTAATAAAGCAAATCTGAGCTGCTGAAGATCAATCGCCGGTCAATAGGTCAGCGTTTTCACGTTTCGCAACTAAATTTTATCATTCCAATCGACCAAAAGATTTTTTCTATTCCGCTGACTGAAGTGACGTCGTGAAAATCAATTTTCGTTCAATTTCAACGATTCGATCAAGTATTTTCCATTTCCACTGATAAATACCCACGGAAATTCATTCGACTCGGCTCATCGAAAGAGTATCGATGACATTTTCAAATTGTTGAAATTGATCGAGGCGATGAAATCAATAATAAAAAAAATATATAATGACAGTGAATAAAAACGAAGACTCACCATCGTGATGCCTGTTGGCGGCAGCATCGTTAATCGAGGTTTCGTCGAGGTGGCAAGACATGGACGAGACAAGAGAGAACGATGATGTCGAGGTGTTGGTGTTGTTGATGGGAGGGCAATTGTTGGTTTGCGTCGCAAGGACACGAGTCCACTGCTGCTAGTGAACCCAGGAGGGTGGTACAGCAGGTGTCGCGGCGTTGTTGCTCGAGTAGACGCCGTTTTTGGCGTTACCGGAAACGGATACCGTACCAAGGCCACTATTTTGAACATTAGAGCCATCCTGGCCGATGCCAGCGTCGGTGACTTGAACGGCCGCGGAGCCCATGATTCCTTGCTGGAAATTAAAATCCAACGTGCCATCCATCGACAACTCGTGCTTGATTACCTGATGAGCAAAGAAAAAAAAGGAAAAGACGAAAAGTTGAAAATTTGATAATATTTTATGAGAGCCATGGAAAAAAAAAACGAAAAATATAACGAGCGCCATTCTCACCTCCTCAACGTTGCAGTCAAATCCACCGTGTAACGTTTCAATGTTGATATTGAGATCATCGAGCAGCGAACTATTGTTAAGGGCTCCCATAAGCTGTCCCATCATGGTGCTCGGAATAGACGTACACGAGGCTGGAGACTGAGGTGAACCGGGACCGCCGGGAGCTGACTGAGTTTGTCTTTGTTCTTGTTGCCGTTGTTGCGAGTCTATAAGGAACTGGAGGGACTGTTGATGTTGCTGTTGCTGTTGCTGCTGCTGCTGCTGCTGCTGCTGCTGCTGCTGCTGCTGCTGCTGTTGTTGTTGTTGCTGCTGCTGCTGTTGCTGCTGCTGCTGCTGCTGCTGCTGCTGTTGTTGTTGCTGTTGCTGTTGTTGCTGAGACGCACTCATCGACGAAGGACTTGGTTCCCGTTGCTGATAAGGAGGCGACATTCCCGACACGGGGGTGAGATTTTGCTCGAGAGAGCATTGCGACATGGAAGAATGCAAAAAGGAATGATTCCTCTGCAACATGTCAGGCACAATGACGTCACTTTGTTCCCCAATCATTTGACATGCGCAAGGCTGCAAACGATGTATCGGACATCTTTGTTGACTGGCCGATTGAGGGGTTGGTGGTAAACCGTATGGGGACGAGGCTGAGCGCATCGAATTGCTACGTTGATACTGCGTCTCGAAGTACGAAGGTGGTTGACCAGTTTGTTGTTGTTGTTGTTGCGTCTGATGATAAGGCGGTGACGTTTGATAGATCTGGTGAGGCTCGAGTTTCATCGTTTTCGCTAAATTGCCGGCTTCAATCGGCCACAAAGAAAAGTAGATTGACATATATGGGCGACACATATAATTATACAGTAAGGTGTGTGTGTTTTCTATCACACATGGGTCTGGGGTGTCCAGCCGAAGAAATGGCCGGAATTTCGTGTTTCGTATCGATTACCATTGATTAACAATAATAATAATGCATTTTTATCCATCACCCAGTGCAGGCTTTCTTTCTATTGATTCAAAACTCCTTGACTGCATTTTTTCAGATTTTTCAAACGAGTCGAAGAACTGGAAAAAACTGTAGAATGCCCCGGACCCATGTGTGTCTAGCGAGGTGCGTTAATTGCATAGTTTGTGTACTGAGGATTAATTAGTTTTTATCGACGACAATTTTGTGTACGAATCCGGGAGGCTAAACGGTAAAAGCGCGGAGTCGGGGAAACACGTTGAATAACTCGGATTGGGAAAAAGTGTACTAACCAAGTGTGTCGGCAGTGAAGTTGGTGAGGTAGTTTGGTATCCATTCAGGTTCTGCCGCTAACGCCAGAATCGGACTCAACCTGCCGACCGAAGAAGCGCTGCTCGAGGCCCGGGGACTTTGCACAAGAAAAACACGAATTTAGAAATGATTTACAACTCGATCTTGTTTCCTTTAAGAATAACTCGGTTCTCAAGCGTACCGGAAGTCAGGGGAAAGCTGAAAACCACCGCCTGTGTGGAGAGGACTGTCCGGAAAACGATCGAGGCCTTCGCTCACGCTGCTGCTTGGACTTGGCGTTGCATCCGCCTGTGATCCGTTCCTTAAAGCTTCGACCTTCTTCTTAACACGACCACGACGTTTCTCGAATTTGCTCGTCTCCATCGACGCCGCCCTGATCCGTTAAACACACTTCCTCATTATTTCTCTTCGTCTCAATCGCATCGCTCAAAACTAAACGAGAGCTTGTTGGTAAAAAAGAAAAACGCTTACCGTCGACGCGCTGATTTGCCAGGCTTTGCATCGGGGTTGATCATCCACCAGGAACTTTTGCCTGTGCCCTCGTTCTGAACCCTCATGAATCTGTTGTGCAGCGACAAGTTATGCCTTATGGAATTCTGGAACACGTCAAATAAACAATATTTATAATCCATGAAAACCTCAAAGTCAATTGTTTCTATATTTTTCAGCATAAAAATCATGTTTCCATTTTTTTGGTTCGACTCAATTCGATATTTAGTTGCATTCGTGAATATTCGTACGTACACCGTGGGTCATCAATAAAAACGCCATTTTCCCACTGCCTCTTGATATCATAAAAGGATTTTACTTTTTCTTCGCTTCAGAAGAGAAAGAATTATTAGTCAAACGAGAACCGACGTCGAAAGACGATATGGACAAATTTACAACTTCGCTCGCGATCGACGATCACCATAGGAACTTCGGTCTATGGAAACCAGACGAAGAATTTTGAGTACGAGAAAATAAGAAAAACTCGGGGTATTATATTGAGAGAAGCAAAAGTTTACAACCCCATCATAGCCCGCGACGCCTTTAACGGTATTCCGTGTGCTTTTCTTTTATACAGAGATTCGTACATGCCCCCCAACAAGAGAATACTGCAGGGGAGATACTTTCGGCGCCAGAATCCTGAGAGAGCTTTTACGCAGCAATCCTCGACCCTCGAGTCCTTCTGTGGGAATGAGGTCGGATCGCGTCGGTGCGATTATCGGTGCCGCATTTTTCGTCGATATAAAGCATACACATTTACGATATATAGTACTCATTCGCCCTTTTCCCAAGCAAACGAAAAAAAAAGATCTGTACGGAGATACGGAATGAAGAAAAAAAAAAAGCGGATTCATCCGCATGCCGTCGTGAATTCAGGAAAAAAGAAAAAAATTCGTTAGCATCATGACGAACAAAAATCACAATTTCTCGTCATTAGTTTCCCCCCTTTTTTATTATCGCAATTATATTTCCAGTGTACAATCGAACAACATACGCAATACAATAAACGTTGATTATAATCCGAAGAAAATAATCGTCATCGTAAGCAGCTATCGATAAGACTTTCATAATAACGAGAAAGTAAGTCCCGATGTGGCGCGATACAGTGGCATTGGCTTGGAAGAAATTCATCGAACTGACGAATCAACCAGTACCAGATACTGTGATGGAAAAGTAAATCAATACACACCGTTTGCAGGTTGTATCTTTGGGGTGCAACGGAATCCATTATTTTATTTTATTCCTTCAACGCGGAGCCTAAAATTAACACGCAACTTTTGTTAACGACAATTATTTGGAAGTAGAAAAACTTTATGTCCTGGAGCCAAAAACTTGTAATTTCGAAAACGTAATATAGAGCCGAATGTTCAACTGTTCGAGCTTCTGAAGAGAATCAATAGGATTTATACGAATTGTTCTCGGATCAACAATGGAGAGGTATGAGTTGTATATGCACATTATCAGTACCCGAAGAAGACCTGCTTCGATCGTCTTGTTGCAGTTAATGTTTACAAGTCGCCCGGCTGGTTGTTGAACAGGAAGGGGCATAAAACGACGGGGAAGAATTTGATGTGGGTCATCCTTCGTATTCGGACGAGTCGCCCCTATAAAATCAAACTTTTCCGCGTTTTCGATCTACGAGGATTATTATTACAAATTCGATGGATCATAAACTGAAATGCCACGCGGCTGTCTCTCAATGCACGCAGACGCCTCTGTTGGACTAAATATGTATTTTGAGCCGCAACAGAGATCGGCTGTCAAAAGATTATGTGTCGCCAATAAATTGTCAGTTCGATATTAAATATTAATTAATCGGAGATGAGAATGTTGAAAAAATGGTAAGCCGGCAGTGAGGGTGGGGAAGCACGAGGTCGATGTATAGTTTGGAGCAAGTGAATTCTGCGAGAGGCTGGGAGCCGCGATTTTTCTCAGCGAAGCGATATGAAACTCGACGACTGGGACAGTTGGGAGCGGTCGGGATGTAGGGAGAATCGGGTCGAGATATTCAGGCAAACTTTTACTTTGATTGGTAACAAGAGGGTATACATCGTACACATGTATAGGTGTATATAGATATATGTAAATGTATATCCAGAACGATGAGACGATCAGGGTGAGAGGAGGGAGAAACGGGAGGCGACTTGTCGGAATAACTGTAGTTAAAACTTGTCGGTATGAGAACGAGTCACCGGCTAGTCGCCACACACCGGCTTTATTATTGCAGATATACCCGCGTAACCATGAAAGCTCTCTTATATATCGTTACCGCTCGGATTTTTAGAGCTCGTCCTGTCCGCGAGAACGGCCAGTGATGTAGAGAGATATAGAGAGATAAAGAGACTACCAGAAAGAGAGAGAGAGGGAAAAGGGTGTACGCGAGGAAGGCGGATAAAAAGAAAAAGGGAAAACTGCCTGCGCTAAAAGCGAACCGGAACGAGCTCTCATCGACTGTCCCGAACCCTTTGCCCTCTCCCTATAAGACACCGTGGTAAACCCCTCAAATCTTTATCACTTCTCCCCGTTCCGCGACATCCCTCATACGCATAACTCTCTCTCTCTCGCTCTCGTATTTTATGTACTTATATATATATATATATATGTATAAGTCCATATATTTATAAACGTAACTTTCATCCACCTCTCACTCTCTCGTTCTCATCCGGAAAGACTTTCTCGACGATGTCGACGTCGTCGTCGCCGACGTCTATATCGATAAAGGCGCTTTTCTCGTCAAAATCTCTCGCTGTAAACTTGGAATCGAAATGTCCACTACGATCGTACTTTCCTTTTATGCATGCAGACGGCCACCGCCGAGTCAAACGATTTACTTAAATCAAAGCTAAGCGAATTCAATTATGTATACACGTAGAAATCCATTCGAATTAGATCGCAGAAAATCTGATGTATATCTCCACCAGTTACCCGATCATGTATCGTGTCGTGTACCAAGGATCATTGTACAGCTTCTCTTCAACTATAATCGTCAATGGGATTTGACTTCGGCTTTCGCCGAATCATTCAAATAGTTCGATGAAGATTTCCAAGTAAATTTTTCAAGTCTCGGTTTTTACCAAAACGTCAAATATTCCAGTTCCGCTCCACGTTTGAAAATCAACGGCAAAAAAAAGGGAAAAGTAATAATTATTATTATGATCTCATTCCGAAAAGCAAATACTGTTTTTATTTTATTTAACAACGAAATGAGAAAATTGTAAGATATTGAAGTTGGCATCGTTGGAATGCAGCGAAATTCGTTTTTTTCTTCGCCAAAGCTCGTTATTTATATTCAGAATTAAATTGCGATGTTAAAACGATTGCTTTGTGCCTTCCAAAAAAATATATCGGCTCGAAAATTTTTTGATAATTTTGAAAATTAAATAAATCATCGTTGGAAATGAATATTTTTCATTGCATTCTGACGTTGCCAACTTCAGCATCATAAAATTGTCTAATATTTCGCATTCCTACGATAATCGTTTGAAAAAAAAGGATTCGGGGTCGCCGGTGAGTGCGACTGAATAATTTTTAGCTCATAAAAACATTCCAACGCTTTTGAGTGAATATTTTGTTGAAAGAAGAAATCTTCAGACGGTTAAGAAAAAAGTGGAAATGTGCACGAGTGATACTGCGGGTAGGTAAGGTTTCTGAGTAGCACTTGGGAAGCGAAGGGAGCCGTAAAAACGTGCTCGTGATAATCGAATCGATGTGGAATGATTGATGAGCACACAAAGAGCGCAACGGAAAGAAGCTAAAAACAGATCAAGCTATTTCATCAGAGAGATTATGCAATTCTGGACACAGTGCTCTACGACTTTCGTGAATGTTTCATGATGAAATGGACAAGCGAACATGCGAATGACGAGATCGAACGAAAAGCAACAAAAGATCGAGCGACTTCCGTAAAACGGAATTGGTGCTATATTTGCCGATCCGCCAAGACTGTCCGAGCAGGATACACCGAAATGCCAGACTCATTGTATAATTATGAGAAGATCGATTGGAAAGCGGACGAAAAAAATGATGAAAAACGTGTTCGCAATAATTTAAGTAGGAGCTAGAATATAATTGCATGAAGAAAAAGAGCAATAAGAAAAAAAAAGATGAAACACGTAACGGTTTATTAAATGCGGCTATAAAATAGCACGTATCGAACGAACGATAAATGGGCGAAACGATGAATGAGGATCTGCTTTTTATTCCTGTTACGTGTAAAACGTAATAATCGAGTCGAGGGTCAACGAGTATTCTTATAATGGAACGCAGTCCCGGAAAACTCGCGTAGTAAGAAGAACACAAGTGTGCATAGAAAACGCAGAGTGAGAATAACTCTCGTGTAAATCAGCGATGCGATACCTCGCGGGACCCTGACACGCCTGCTCTGCTGCGTTCCCTTGTATAACATGTAAGTGCATTCCGTATGTAGGTGTGCGTGTGTGTGTGTGTTTGTCAGCAATAGACACGTGTACCGTCAGGTGGAAAGTTACCGAAGATCGATTCAACGCGACAGCGACGTCTAAAGGACAACCGGAAGCCTGGAAGGTAAATTTGTATTGCACACATATCAATACATATGTTTATTTTCAACACTCGCGGCCAAAGATCGAATCATTTTTAATACAAACTGGACACAAAATATCTCACTAAACACCTTGTTTCATAACACACCGCACATCCTAGACGAGTAATAAATCACATATCTGCAAAAATTCAAACATTTTTTCATCAATTGTAAGTAATAATTATGCCACCATCATCGTGTGCATTGAAACTTATTAATATCTTAACTTTACTGACGTTATTAGAGACTTGGATTAGCGATATGTATCGATAAAAAATTTTTTATGAAATGGCACACGTTTGATTCTGTCGCTAAAGTGTGTCGATACGCACGAGATTATTGTCTTGTCGCTAAAGCGATAAGACACTCTTATTATCAACGATACCCACACACGAGTCTTGTTAGAGAGATATTTACATGTGGTTTTGGCCAGAAAAAGGATTTCGTGGTTACGGAAGCACAGGATGTTCTTACTGTGACATCCTGAGCGCGGTCAACTGTGCAGACCGCGAGAAATGGGAATTTTCGACGACGTTGATAAGACAATGTACGCTTCCGAAAAAAAAAGGACAGTTTTTTTTTCCCCGATCCGAAGGATACATTCACTTTGATCATGAAAACTTTTTTTCATCGACTGATAAATCATCATCTTAAAAAAAAGTGCCTCCCATCATGATTGAAACTTTGTTTGTCGTGACAAATCGATGGACATGGACAAGCGAAAATCTGGAGGGAAGAAATGACACGGTCCTTATTTTTATAAAAGTAGGGTCGACCAGTTTTTTTTTCCTTTGAAAATACGGATCGACGCGCAGACAGGCCGATGAGGTATAACGTATGAAAATGAACTGTTCGCTCATCGAGGAGCCATCAGGCCTACATACCATCCTCCTCAGGGACGCTCGGAGAAATTGTAACAAGATCTACGCCCCAAATGTACACACGCATGTTCCGAGAGCCACTTGCAATTCTCCAAAAGACAGAAGGAAAGGTGACATTGTACATGTCGTTCCATCATATCAAAATCAATTTAACAAAAAGCCTCCACAGAGAATGATTGACACTCCGTCCAATGACTCTGCGAATACATGGAAAACTAAATTTCAGTCTCCATCTTCGACTTTTTTTTCAAATTACTCGTCTTTGGCTGCTGTTTTATATTTTATCTTCTTTTTTCAACTTTGTTCTAGTAATCGGAGCAGCGTTTTTGCGAAGAAAACAGTGCTGCTCATTCGAGCGTTCATTTTTTTCTGCTGATTTTCACTAAAATAGCAAACGCTCGAAGAAAAAAGAGAAAAATGTTGAATATTTTTGTAAATTTCTCAAGGGACGAGGAGACGATGATGCAATGAGGATTTTCAATTGAATTTTCGTTTATTACGATACGGCGACCCTTTGCAAAACGCGATATTGAAGTTTGCATTGTGCGAATCGGATGAAATTCTGTTTTTTCCTGAACAGGATTTCAAGTTTTTTTTATTGAATATTTGGTCAGCAGAATAAAAGCATCTCCTCAGGCTGTAAATATATGGACCTTCTACGATCAAGGATCAAGAGTCGTTGATGCGTAAGCTGGATAACGCGAGAAGGAAGGAAAATCCACTGATTTAGTAATAAGAAAAGAGACAAACGGATATGCTCATGATATTTGAAAGACAAAGAAAAAGAAAAGAGTGAACTGAAGGGAAAAGGGACGAATGAAAATGAATAGAGAGACACATAAGAGTAGGGCGATAGAGGGTCATTGTGAGATGGCAGAGAACGAGCCAATTCACTAATCCTGATTTCCGATCACATCCCAATCTCTCAGACTTCCTCTCACTCTCCCTCTCCATTTTTTGCTTCCTGCCTCGAGCTCCATCTTCTTCTTTCCGTGCACATTTTCGTTAACGACTGTACCAATAGTTTTTCCCTCCAATTCATTTTCCTTCCTAATAAGTCCATACATGCATAAGATTTCAGATTCGTGCCGAGAGCTACGCTATACGCAACGTTTTAAAATCTTTTGGGTACCGTTCGTATTTCATCTCGTTGCTGCTAGATGAACGGAAAATTTCTCGTATCAACGGGGGCTCGTTCTTTCGCAAAGTATATACTTTTTATGGTAATCGCCAGGGACATATCAAATTACTTTGCTCCTCAGTTTCATCGCGAAGGAACGATATTTCGAATGCGAATATATTTCGCCGAGGGTAGAAAGGGCTTGGCATTTCTTTGAGTTGAACCCTCCGCGCGTATGGAGATACAAAATGGGCACGAATGACGAACGATGCTTAATAAAAATTCATCATCGGATGAATATTTCCCTCTCTATGAAGAACGCCCGAAGATTCATCAAGATGAATTTGGTAGATTACTTTTATATAAATCGACCACTCGAACCCAAAATGCTCTGGGAAATTTTCCGATTCACCGATCTTTTTCATTAAACAATCACGAAATAATGAGGTTATTCAGTTTAAGGCTATGAAATTGATCCATAAGAACTGGTGTAACGATTTAATGGGTGTGACGAAATGGTAAAGGTTTCCAGAAACTTTACAGGGCCCCAAAAATAGGACACGGACGCGTTACAAATGATTTATAAAATTCAACGAACACATTCTGTATATTTTCGCAAGTAAAGTGAAAATATACATGTATAATTTCCGATGCGGAGAGGGTGGAATGAAAAGAAATAAATCAGTGCTCGAGAGACAGAACGCGAATGGAAGGTGCACAATACGAATACATGTTGATATACACATGTATTTGTTGTATTATCGAAGGAAAAGCTGAATGTTTGGAAAAATCTTATAGAGTTCAGGATCGAATTAATAACTGCACAAATCACACGAGAGAAAGATAGAAATGCCATTGAGATCAAGCGTTTAAAATATACAGCCCCGCGCGGTCGTCGCGACGAGAACGAGAAAACGCGGAGATGTAAGTAAAGAAAGTAAGAAAAAAAAAAAGAAAAAAGGGGAAAGAGTGAGAGAAAGAGTTTCGTCGATTTTCATTCCCGGGGCCACGTACGCGCTGCTTTTGGAATAAATTCACGGGGGTTGTAAAGAATATTATCTATCCTCGCGAAAACTCGTCGGACAGGAGCCGACGATGCAACGCCGTTCTATATACATACCAAGATAGTTCAAAACTCGAAGAATCGGATACCGATTCTTTTGCCTTTCTAGAGTTGAATCGTTGTGGGGGGTCAAAATAGAAGAATCTATATATGTGTCAGCTACAGGACACTGTATGGGCTTTTCCACACAAACTCGACTAACATCCTTCGCCATTTCCCTGCATACATTTATTTCTTATGTTATCAGCTCCTTACAAGCATAATATAAGAGATTTCATTAAATAAGCACCAAAAATAATTAGTCACTTTATTTTAGCTCTCGGTAGACACACATGGGTCTGGGGCGTCCTGCCCATTCAGATGAGCCTAAAATTAGCATCGACGCAATGCGCGCCACGGAATAAAAACAAAATAATAAGAAAATCCAAACGATTCGTCATTTTTTTTATTTTTCAAATACATTCGTGAGGTCCAGAAAAAGCAAGAGGCGAATTAAGAGAAAAAAATTCGAAAGCAAAGTGACGAATCGTTTTTTTTTTTTTATTATTTTATTTCGTGGCATCGATGCAAACTTTAGGCTTATCCATTCAGCGAAAGTCGTGAGTTTCCCGTATCGACTACCATTAAACAACGCTTATAAAAAAATAATTTTTATTCATCACCCAGTACAGGTTCTCCTTGCCCGTCGACCCAAATTTACTTTCCCGAATTTTTTCCGATTTTCTAAACGGGTCCAAGTTGAGCAAAAACCGGTAGGACGCCCCAGACCCATGTGTGCGAGGAGGTGCGCTAATTGTAATGTGTCTACTGAAGGTTGAGAACAGGAGACTACACCTTTTTCCTCTTATTTTCTTGGATGTACCATAAAAATTACCATACTAATCGCAGGGGCTGATTTTTTGGCGATCATCTCGGGTACGAGACGATCCGCTGAAAACCAGCAAAGTCGTAATGCTCCTCATCGTGATCGTGTGCGAATCGACAGGCTGATCGACGACCGGAGTTCGGGGAAGTAAAAAAATTGACATCGAGCTAATTGAAAAATACACGATTAATAAGAAGAAGAAAAAAAAATCAGCTCGCGAATGGTGGAATCAATTATGGCGTGTGAAAAATCGTATAGTCGGTATCGAATTGACATGGACCTTCCCATACACACACACACGCACACACACACACACGCGCGCGCGCGCGCGCGCGCGATAGTATAAAATCAAGATACTATGTAGAGGGTTGTTCGAAAGAAATCCGAAGCGCGCGCGAGTCTTTTTCTCCCATGCTGTCATTTTTTTCTTTTTATTTGCGAAAGAGAGGCGAATCTTGCGGTAATAGATTCCTTTATCGTGCAGTAGAGCGCGCGGTCAAGTCGCGCCCGCGATCTTACTCCTGTGCTGTCTTTATCGCGGTTGAAATATCGACGAAATGAAAGAGCGATCCGCACAGTGGAAAACGGTATCTCGAGATTGGTATATACTCTATGCAGAAAAAGAGCGAGAGCAAGGAAAAGAGAGGAGAAGTTACAACATTAATAAAAGACGAGAAGATATCCGTACTGGGGAAATCGGGAGCTCGCTGTCCTGGTGGAGTGCGGATACTTTACCCGAGCACCGCAAAACCGAATATACGCAACTATTCGGTTATGTATCTATATGATGGAAAGTTCTGCTTAATATCATCGTTGCCGACCTGTTATCTTTCCCTCTTTTTTATCATGTGCGTTGATCGCATAAATCGATCAATATTATTGAGGAATAAATTCATTCATCAATACGATTATGCTGCGCGAATTGTTTTAATTTTCTTATTCATAAAAAACTTTTAAACCCCCGACGTTTCGGTGAGTTCGTAACTCAATAGAAATACAACCGAACGATTCCAACTGATGGGCGTATTTCCAATGAAAAAGAATCAGCTAATTGGGGTAGCGAATTGGCGACGTAAAATGTCAATTTTTATTTTTGCTCGTCTCGTGTATATAGACGTGAATTAATCAATGCGAAATTACTGCGACTGCAACTGTGCTGGAGATAAGCGGTTGGAGAAAAAAAAAGGGATCACGCATCGGTTGAAATTAAAGCCTGAAGGCGTATCGTACTTTTTCCAAACCGACTGCCCTTTGACGTCGCGAAGGACGCGAAGGATTATTTTCACGTTTATTTCGATGGGAAATATGGCGAATTAGACGTGTGGGTGATAGGAGAAGGATCGACAAAAACTTGGAGAATACAAACGCCATTGCGCGTGCGAATTTATAAGGAAAGAGCGTGTATCGGGGCAAAGAGGATATATGAATGAGGTTGATAGTATTTTTGCGCTATTTTTGTTAGTTTATGAGAGAACATGCTCGCTGCGAGCTTCCCTTTTCATGGTGCTCGGAAAATATTGGTTGAAATATATTTTCTCTCTTTTTCACTTGCTATTTGCCCCTTTCTCATTGTCTCTTTGCTCATTTTTTGGCCAATTTTTTCTCCTATTTGCTCGTCATATATAGCGAGAAAAGCGCAATTCATACGGAGCTTTTCAACGTACTCTACAAACGTACTGTACGTCATTGTCATTGTATTCTTACGATACGCCTGGTTAACCAGCTCTGTCGTTATGCTCTTTATATTACTTTTACTTATTTTTCTCTGCTCGTTTGGAGAAGGCCATTTATAAATGACATGTGTGCGAGCGGGATTCAATTTATACCCGTGCACCGCACAGCATGACAAAATGACTAATTACTATAATTTGAAAAAATACATTCGTTAACATTAACATTCAATCAGAATGGTAACGCTAATTATGAAATTAATTCTTCGAATGATTCGCATTCCATAGGTTGGAGAAAAAAATGAAAATCTCGTAATGACTTCGTGCATGAATCATGACGAACCGCCAGGACGTCTCATGACGATGAACACACGTCAGGGCCAGCCAAGTACGGCTAAAAAAATCAACTAAATCTTTGACAGCTGGTAAGTTGATCGTGACAATTGAAAACCGAGCAGCGGCGGTGTATGCGCGGTTTAGTAAGTTTGTCTGATATTATGGCTGACTGGACCGATCCATTGAATAGATTAGGAGATAGCACGAGTTGATAATGAGATGTGGAGGGTTTAATTTTGGTGATTGTAAAGAAACTTGATTCGCTTAGCATTTGCTCAGACCTGAACGTCCTATCGTTTTCGTAATTTGCGCGGGCGGATGGACAAAGAAAAGCGATCGTTTAAAGTGAACGTGCGTTGTCACGGTGCACCGAAAAAAAGCAAGACGGTTCACACACACGTATACATGTATATGCGGAATATATGCATGTTGAAAGAGAAGAAACTCGAGGCAGAGAAAGAGCGAAACGCGAGGAGAGCTCACGGAGCAGAACTCACCCCATTTACGTCTTCCGACTCCCTTAGGTTAAGCCCCGAACACCATGGAAGGGGTTGGTGGTAATTCACACTGGTCCATGATGGATGCTCTCGACGCCCACGCGGCATCGTGACGCCTGTGCATACTCTTTCCCCGTTAGCCCTCTCTTTTGAATACTCGCTTTTACAATACACGGGATATTTCATGTCTAAAAGTTGAATCTATACATTAGAAGCCTCGCAATTGCTCGATAACTAGGGATTCATTTTTTCTCAACTTTGCTTATTGATCAGATGCAATGGATCATCGAGAGAGTCACGAAAATCGTTTCATTCAACGTAAATGTCAATGACTTCCCGATTGTAATTTTCAAAGAAGATAAACTAACCATTCGAGTGCACACATCCTATATATAAGTGCATATCGGGTCAATCTGACCCGAGGCGTTTTTATAAAACCGTTGTATTCCAATAAGTGTGCACTTTTTATTTGTAGAGAATGTTTTTTTTTTTTTAGTAAATTATTCATATTATTTTTTGACGAAAACGAAAATTGAATGCCAAATCATTGGGGACAAGAAATTATTGAAGGCAAAACGACCCAGTATGGACTCGGAGAGCTAATGGATATCTGGGTGTGCTATATTGTTGATTCGGTAATAGCCACGAATTCATACATGCTCGAAAAATCCTCCGGAATAATTATCGTCGTATTTAGTAGAAAAAAAATATTTCTGTTCATCGAACGAATGACAACTTATTCGTGGTCTGCATAGTGTAAAAATCATAAAGGCAGGAATAATTCGTACATATGAAACTCAGGTTTCCCGTTGCTTAATGATTTCCAACGTGAGCAGTGAGCATATATATACCGAGTCAATTGTGCGACAGAATTTCAAGGATGAAACAAGCATATACTATTCCTATAATGATACCATGTGTACTTGATGCTTTTCTTATCGGTGTTATCACATCGGAAGATCTAATCTCCAGCTTGACTTATAACAATGAAAAAAGTATATTACCGTACACGAGCACTGATTGATCGACTTGCACTCGTAATATAACATTTCATTAATTACTTCGATGAAACCCAATTTGTCATTTCATCGATTCAACAAGATATTATCGACCTTAAATTCGAGACATGCTTGGCACACTCACGCCCACCGGAGTCGACATTTTTCAGTTCTGAGTTTCAAATTTTATTTTTGGTTTTGAAATTCGTTTTTTACACAACAAGATTCGATTAACCGAACTCTTAACAAGATTGATAAATTTAATAATTGCACTTTTTTCACCGCGAGGAAGAATCTCAGCGTTGTAACGTCTTTTGTGGTATAGGACGAAGGTTTGAGCGTTATCAATCATTTATTGAGATTTATCAATCAATGATATGAATATATACATATATAGATATGTATTGACACCGGAGCAGCAACGAAGATGTATTGTACATTGATATCACGGGATCCGATCGCGAAAACGGCAACGAGTGGTGACATAAGCTTTGACGATTCAACTATCAAATTATCGTTGTTGGCGCACGGCGTAATTTTACCGAGTACGTGAGTCCCTCTCCCTGGCAATACATGACGTACATAACACATTACTGGAGATAAAAAAATTGACCAAGTACTAGATGATCGTAATGAATAATAGTAAAAATAAATCAGATGCGAGATTCCTTTTAGGTCATCGAAAAAAATCACTGCGCCGTGATTTTTGATATTTCCCAACAATGTAATTTTTTGCGATAATTAACTAATTGATATTCTGAAACTTTTCCTCATGTCCACAGTTTCGTGTTGCTGTTCCCTAAACGCGGTGCTCCTCTCATCCGTTATGAATAAAATTTAATTTCTGCAAGGGTGCACGGGAGAAATGGGAATGTTGTAACAGCAAAAGATCCTTTACTAATCTTCTTTTAGTTACAGCAGCAAAGCCTTAAGCACCCGTAGCATAATTTTCCTTATAGTAGCAAAATAATATTTGCTACGAGAACGAAAAACGCAAATCGACGACAGATTTGTCGG